>JAQLOL010000025.1:11331145-11342649 GCA_029783665.1 Naso thynnoides | reverse complement strand
AAAGTGTAAATCATATCCTCAGCTCTTTTATTTTAAAGCATCAACATGCTGAGGCTCGCTGAGGCGTACACACTGTGTCTGTTCTAGGATGCCGTCATTATGCTCTCCACACAATAATTAGTTAATGAGCCGCTGTGGAAGATCAAGCAGATGCTTTGGGGGAAATAGGAAACAGAGTTCTGTTACTGTAGAGTTTTCACTACAGGCTCAGAAATTCTCCAGAGATTTCAGAACTGAAGCACAACAAACGAAAAGAATTTCATGTGTCTTAAATGTTTTGCTGTTTGCTCAATTTTTCTTATCTTTTTTGTACGTCAACTCCACCTAATGTTGTGACAGTGCTTCTAAAGCTAATTTGTAAAAGTACATTATAATAAATGTTGCTGTTTTCTCCTTTTAGATGATGATCATGATGGGTATCATTGGAGTCATTGTGGTTGGAATAATATTCTGTAAGTAGACAGTAGTTTCATCGTGATACTAATACAAAATTGGAAAGTATGATTTGATATATAGTTTGATATAAAGGGTTTTGTAAAGAGACAAGATTATTTAAAAAAGCCTTTCTCTCTTAGCATCAGAGGAACAGAATTTATAATAAAAGGATCCTTTTTCAGTTTGCAAGATTGTTAAAGTATTAGTGATATTTAACTACAGAGATTGCTCTTAAGACTTTGCTTAAGGATGCCGACAACACTGATTGTTCACATTTCTGCTTTAACAAGCCCACATCTGGCCTGCCTACTTCTGCTCTGATTGTCAATTATTCATGGCTTCTTCTTACATTTACTTAGAGTAAATTATTGATATCAGACCAATATAACCAGTTATTATTAACATAAAACCTGTAAACACTATGAAGGATGAGGTCGGCTGACTGTATTTGTTGAAGTAATGTCCTGCGTTGCCAGATCCATTAGACTAATGACTCCTTCTCCTCCATTCACAGTGTACTTCTTCTACTGAGCTCAGCCCATCAAAACAGATGGATATGGACTTGAGAATGATACAAGAGGAAGGATAAAAAAAGAAAAGAAACCCCAGCGTCCTCTCCTTCCTCTTCTCACACAGTCTTCCATCAAACCATCTTGCACTTAAACATGACAGTAGTGTTTCTAGGTGTCGATGCTCTCTTTGTCTCCCTTTCCCTCCCTTCTTGTTGCTTTCTTCCACTGTTTTGGCTTCAACTCTTGCTCACGCTCTCCTGTCTCTGCACCTCATGTATTATTGAAGGACGCAGCAGGCAGAGTAAAAGAGGAAGAAAGAAAGGGAAGGAGGGAGAGAGAAATTTCTTGTGACACGGTGAACACATGGGGCTCAGCCCTCTGAACAGAGCCATGGAAGAAAACAATGTACAGATGGAGAATGTGTGCAGGGAAAAAGAAAAAGAGTTTGTAGTCCTTCCTTTCCACCCCAGATACGCCAAAGCCTCCTCATAATACCTTTTTTTGAGAATCCTACATTTGTAAATTGATGCAGACATACCCAACTAACACACTCCTTCTGTCACAACTGCTGCCATCCTTGCTACTTACTAACACGCGGTCATGTTAGATTAAGGTTATAAACGTTTTTGTTGTTTGCGTGTGTGTGCTTATTTGTGACCCAAAGCACTGCAGTCAATAGCTTTTTCCAAGTTTAGCTGATAGGCTTTTATTGGTAACTTTTCCTTTCCTGCTTATTCTTATGTGGTCTGTTATTTTTGCAGCATTCAGTGATGCTAATAAGAGGAAGAAATTTTGAAATATAAGAGACCTTGTGAGGATATACGAAAAGGAAGAATCAAGAAACTTTTGATTCCTGTTTTAAAAAAAAATCTGGACTGATAAGCAATTACTCATAAATGTTGTACAATTGTGCTTCAGTTTTACCCTGTTTTTTTTTACCACAGGTGGTGGTGTAGTAATACTGTGTGCACAGCAAAACAAACAAACAGCCACTAATAGACAATCTTCTGTATGCATTAACTGACTGCTCTGACCCAGAGGAAGCTCCTTTGACTCTGACTTGGAAAGAGTCACAGCCATAGACAGATGAATGTGTAGCATCACATTTCAAACAGGTACAAATGCCGACTTGTTTGGAAAGTCGTACAGGCAAAGCGTTTGTTTGATTGCTATTTACGTTGACCTGAAAAACAAGAGAAAAAATATGATTTAGAAACTCAGAGCCACCTGACCCTCCTGCTCCCTTCCCCACTCACATATAACAGACTCACCTGTCACCTTCAGTATGGTAATGGCCAATATGAGGTGTTTGTTCTAACTTGCATGGCAAACGGTGTCCATAGTTTTGCCTTTGTGTGACCTGTGTATCTGCCATTTCTGAATCTAACTGCCGATTGTACATTTTCTTCTGTTAGTGGTCTAAAGGACCTGTGTATAATGTCTCTCTGATCTGATAATTACTGCTTATGCAATGCAATGATGCTCAAGAGTTTGCCAAATTTTGTTTATTTTACTTGCTTTTGAAAGAAAAATATTCAATTTCTGCAAACGACTGCTACTATAGTGAACTGTTAAAACATATAGTATTGTATGGATAGAACCATAGTACACATCTGTCAGATTTTGCTCCTGAAAATGTGTTTATAAATTCTTTCAGGTTTTCTGAGGGGATTGTTGGATATAGTAGAAAAAAGCAAATTTTCCTCTCTTCAGACTGATTTTGAGAGTTGATAAAATTAAAAGAATATGAAAAACCTTATGTTTAAAATGCATTTATGCGTACTTGTAGCAGTTAACCATAATTATCTGATGATACTGTGCAACAATATTATTAGATAATTAACACGAGATACGAGAATATGTTTTGTGTTTAAAAACCTGGAAATGCAGTAAGAGATGCAACTGGATTTGCAAAAACAAATGCATGCTTACCACTTTTGCTGATGCCAATAAATGAATCATCAACAGACACAACTGTGTGCTGAGCTGTGTTAAATTCTCTTGACGTGTGAGCCAACTTAAACCTTGATAGGAAATGTTGCACAATCAACTCCTCTTCAACCGATACATGCTTTCTTACTACAATACACAGATTCTGAAGTTATTTTATGAAAGAGTAACCATGTGATTTGTGTTTTAGGGAGCTTCAATTAGTGTCTAGTTTTAGTTTGAGAAAAGTATTCATGATATTAAAACACCTTAAAAATGTTGAGTCACAAAATCTTTTACTGTGAAAAGTAAATTACAAGAGGGACAACATCAACATAATATGCAGAAACAAGCAAGAACAAGCCATAAAAACGTAGACGACACTGAAATTATTAACAATGAAAACATTTTTAAAAATAAAAATAAAAAAATTGTACCCTGAAAAGTCAGATGTCTTTTAAGTGATATTCTGTATTGGAGCAACTGATGCTGTGAGATGTCTGCACTGAGCTTAATATTTAAACTCAATTTCAGGAACAAAATTTTTAAACTCATTTTATTCATTTAAGCTATACCAATCTGTTGAATGGACATAGTTTAGATGTCTTGAGTTTAATTTTATACACATTTTCCAAAAATTCAGCCTGACATTTTGTCATTTGTGGACTATGGAAGTGAGGCAGTTCAACTAGAATTTTAAACAAAAAACTGTCAGGTTCAACAATGTTTAGATGCACAGCATGAGTTCGCAATGCCTGGCAAGTGACTGACATTTAAAAGGTTAAGAGGCTTTAAATGAAGATATCTCTTTACAGTATAGCAGCAGTAACAAGTTCACAGCACAAACACATATAATAGAAGAAAAGGTCCATGGCTCTATGCTGATCAGTGGAACACAGAGGTTTAAAATCCTTCTCTGTGTGTGGGTAGAAAAAAAAATCAAAGCACAAATACCTTGATCATGCCTGAATTATTTTATGTCTGCATGTTCTATTACTGTACAGCTCCCTCTAATTGAAAAAAATGACACTAAAAATTTAACAAAACAAATTCCTTTCTACATTTCATATTAGTAAAATAATTTCTCTGTTGATTTTAAATTTGCTTGAAAAGTAAAGATTGTGACAACCATTAATGCAAAGTCTGTTGAATCTGAGAATGTCTGCTGTCTGCACGTGAGTGATTCAAGTTAATATTTACTACCTGCAAACTCCAAAGACTGAAGGAGAAACTTAGTCCTCTGAAAAGGTTATTATGGCCGGTATGTGGGATTAAGTGACATCTAGTGGTGAAGTTGCAGATTGAACCCGACTCCACTCACCCCCCCCTGTTAAAGTGCCCACAAAACTTGCAAAAATCCTTACAGCCAGTGTTTGGTATGTCCATTCTGGACTACCATACAAACTTAGCTGTGCAGCATGACCCTGTAGAATAGGAGTGGCTCCCTCTGTACATTGAAAAGGTTCATTCTAAGGTATTGTAAACACGACCATTCTTATTTTAAGATGCTTATATACTAATGAAACCATATTTATGAATATTATATTCAATTTCTGCCACATCCTGCAAATACATCCTCTTGAGTCGCACACACTGGACTTCAGAGGCATTACTTTTATGTCAAATGATTGTCACATAATCTTGCAGGCTATATATAATAAATCAAGCTCTAAATTTCTTTACAAAAGTGAAACACCACTAGTGATTCAAAACAGCAAATCTATAAAGCAAACAATAATTTTACCCCCATATTCTCACTTTGAATAAAAGGAAATAAGAGTGAAAAGTACTAGTGAAAAACTTCTAATGAAATCAATAATAAATTAAAAACTCACAAATGACACAGAGAAAGTTTTTCTGGGCTCAAATTCAAGTCAGGATGACTCCACAACAGAGTTCCTTACTAACTTATCTCATGACCTGGTAGAAGAAAAGTGCAGTGATGATCAGGAAACCCAGAACCCACAAATAGGAATCTGCAGGATGAAAGACATAGAGAACAGTTAAGGGTTTTTATATGGGGTTCACATTAAGCAAAAGATTCAAGATACAATAAACAGAAAAAAATGTAAATCAATGATCTAAAAAAAATGAAAAGGTTCTGTAAAATGTGCTAAATATGTATTATTTTTTATTTTTTAAATTTATGAATTGAGCAGCAAAAAGAAAATTGCGTTTTTGCATTTGCAGGAGGTAAAAGAAATCTGCTGTGATGGTAATCAATAAGAGGTTGAGATTTGTCCAAAGCTGATTATTTTAAAACAACGTTGTATAATACTGTACTCTGCTGCTGTATATTATAGCAAACACAAACCATGACATGTTGTTTAGAGACTTCTGTTCGTTTAAATTAAACAAAGACATATTAGCTGTTCATTTAGGAGCTTTAAGGGTGCTGACAAACAGATTTTGTTCCACTTCAACAGAGCCGACTAGCTGTTGTTCCCTGTTTTAGACCTTTATGATAAGCTAAGCTACCTGGGTGCTATGCATAGATTCAAACTTTTAATACAGACATTGATCTTTTTAACTAACTCTTGGCAAGAAAGCAAAACTTCAAGCTTATCAAAATGTCAAATGATTACTTTAAAAACAGTGTTAAACAACAAACAATACCTTGTGCAAGTGCTGGTGGACTCTCTACCACCACACTGACAGAAAAAGGCGCATCCAGGGCCGAGTGGGACACACTACAGATGATTTTAGTTCCAGGGGCTATAGTGGAGGGCACAGTGATGTGGGATGAGAGGGAGTAAGTCCCATCACCATGCTGTCGATGGCTGGACAGAGAGCCCTGATCTGGAAACACCGTTGGCTCTGTGTCTGAAGGAGGGAGGTATGACCACTCCATCTGGAAGGATCAGTTGATAATTTAAACTTGATTTGTATGACACCTTTCATACAAGTTAGTGCATTCAAAGTGCTTAATATCTCCAATTCTGGGATCCACTTAGATTTCTTGGTGTTATCAAACAATTAATTGCTTAAATAATAAATAATGTTTTCTATTTCATTATTGCTGTGTTGCGAAATGGCAGCAAAGTGGTAACACAGACAGATACAGACCTGAGCATCCAGTGGATAGTATTTAGTGCAGTGGCAGCTCAGTTTCTGGGGAAAGTCTTCCTTTAAAACAAACTTCTCCTCTGAGAAGAAAACATGGGGTGGTTCTGAAAAAAAAAAGACCAACAGAGGAAGAATTAACAAGCATTCTGCGGGTTTTTCTAAACTGAGACATTAGGGTGAAACTTACGGATAATGTGGAGTTGAATGACCTGCTGAGCGTGGAAAGGGCCTATACTGACAGTACAGATGTAGGTTCCCTCGTCCAAAACCTTCAGCTTGGTCAGTGTCACAGAGGCATCACCCTCACCCACGACCTGAGTGGCATTCATGCTGGAGCCCCTCCGTTCCTCATGCACTGAGTGAAAAAATACAACAGCATTTGAAAAAATATTTATAACTCAAGAAACTTTTACTTGTTTGTTCTGGAAAACTTGCGGCTTAAATAATATTCATCAGTGGATCAAGTCTGCTCAGTTCTGTTGCAACCTTGGCAAAAGCAATTGACGTAGCCATTTTAACTCAAGGTCCACTTTCTCATTGTTCATTTAGCCATACTGAGATTGTTTTTGACATACTACGCGGGGTATTGTACTCTTCATGTTCTTTCCATTTTAATGCTTTGAGCAGTCTTCTTACATTCAGTCTTGGCTGTTTTAATCTAATAGAACATTTAAACAAAAAAAAGTCAAGTGATTAATATATTTTTTGACCAGTTCATAATGTAAAAACCACACAAACTGATGTCTTGAAAGTGTAAGAAACTTGAATCCTCCCCTCCCTGTTTTTGTTCCAGCTCACTCTTTACTTTGTTGTTGTCGCTCTCTTTTTTTAAGGCCAGTTTACACCAAAAGATTTGTGACGAGCGGTTGCAGGAAAAGTTGCAGAAGAAGTGACTGTCATAGTCTTCATTTTCTAAAGCCTGAATACAGAGCCAAGGCGAGGTGCAGAAATTTAGTGTTCCCTCAGACCACCTGAATTACACTATGCTGAAACAGGGCTCAACATTGATGCTTTAAGTGGACTTTTCGTCAGGACAAGTGGAGGAGATATTTACTTGTCCGATTGGACAGGCGGGAGGAAATAAATAAAAAATTGTATTTCACACCAATGGCCTGGCTGTTAGGGAAGAATTTACTGATCCCCCTTACCAACCAAAGAATCATTTTATCAACTCGCTCTGGCACGATCAGCGATCAATTCTCAGAATGCCTTTGACCAATCAGGAGTCGTGAAAAAAATATTAAATTCAAGTTATTTTTCACCTCCTTGTCCTCATTTGCTTGCCGTTAATAGTGAGCTGCAAAATATTTCATGAACTTCTGCGTTACTAAAACTAGCTTGCAGTAATCATCGATGCTCTTGGAGCTACAAGAAGCCAATCTCTAAGTAAAATTTTCATAAAGATCCAGGATAAATCAGAAGAGCCCTGGTACACCTGTTCACACACCACTCACCCACTGTGCTCCGCTCTACATCATCGAGCTTTGTCTTCATTTCAAGCACTCTCCGTCCCCTTCCCCTGTGCTGTAGTCGCCATTCAACGCCCACGTCCTGTGCTAAGAGTGTGTCCGGCTGCTTGAAGCCACAGCTGAGGAGAACATCACCTCTCAGAGGGGCAGATATGGATTTTATTTGGGAAAACACCAGGAATATCACTGAGGAACAGAAAGCAAAGACAACAGTAAAGAAAAGGTAGTGAGACTGATGTTACTGTCTGTATAATAAAACAAGAAAGACTAAACTCACCCTCTGTCAGGAGAGTTCCCGACTGGCTAAGAGGCAGACCCAGTTTGTTTTGTATGAGAGTCGACTCCTCCTTCTTTACTGACACAGTCTGCAGAATCAACGAAGTGCTGAACTCAGTTCCCTCTACATTAAGGGACACCATGAAATAAGCTGGATCTGAACTTTCCTGGGATCCATGAGGGGTATAACTGCTTATTTCGCACATCACCTCCTGGTCATTGCAGTCTGCATGGAGCAACACATCTGCGTCGGGGATCTCAGGTGATGAGACTGTAACAGAGAGATGAGAGGATACGTTTAATACAGGTTGTGCATGCATATATTATAAGAAATATTCCATGTGGAAAGGGCATGAAAAACCTTTGGCTTCTAACAGGATGGCATCTGGATCAGGGATTGAAGGCGGTACAAAAGGAGTGAGTGTTTCAAGTAATTCATCAGGAGCCGTTGTAACGTCCCTGAGAACAAGCGTGGCTGGAGTCCGCGTTAAAAGAGCGCCACCCCCCATCCCACCAAGTCCGACTCCTTCCTCCACCAGGGTGCAGGAGAGTACCACATCCACGATCCCATCAGCTTAGAAACAAGGATACAGAAACAGAAATGTGAATAATGCTCTGGTATTGTTTTAACTATACACAGTAATCAAACAAAAGAAATATTTAACACTTACTCTACTCTTTCCTAATTGTATAATGAAAGTTTCCTGAAAATATAAATTAATTTGGTAAAAATTATAAGCAAAAATGTCTCAGAGTCCCAAATCTCTTGTTTAGGACTAGCTGATGGCTTTTAAAAGCAACTGCTGATTTTCAGAGGAACTTATTTGAACAACTTGCTTCATTTAAACCTAATTATTCATTCGTCATTAATCATTATCAAAAGCTTTTTCCCTCTTATGCTGCTGAACTGCTACTGTAGTCAGTTTCACATGTTTGCATGTCAGAGGGCGTGAAGTAGCCTAAACAACGTGTTAAAGTTAACAAAACAGCGTCTATTTTCAACTGAATTTACAACGTCTCCATTACTAAGGTTGACAGTCAACTGGAGGTCAGTTTGTTTTCACCTTAATAAGATGCCAAATTAAATGTTCTTACCACCAACGCACGTAAGGAAGCATCCAAACAAAATGACTTCAATCATCATATCGAAGTCTGCTTTCCGTATTTTGCGTTTTGAAGTCAAAGTTAAACGTTTGTATGTTATAAATGAACGACAACTGCTGAGAGCAAAACGCCACCACACTTTCACTTTCGATTTCAATGCAGTAGTTCACTGTTCAGCACACGCCGTGTACTTCACAGCCTTTTCCTTATCCCATCGAACGCAGACTAAATGAAAGAACCGTGCGGCGATTTTGTCTAAAAACTATAGAACTCTAATTCGCGAACCTGCGCGTGACGCCAACAGCGACGGAGCGAAAGCGAAAGCGGGCAGAACGGCTCGTCCTATAACAGAGCAGCACGAGGCGGGTCATGGGTCACCATGGAAACAGTCCGTCTTTTAGTGAATTCATCCGGTAAGGTAACAGATTTTTATTCCAAAAAGACTGACTTGAAATACAGTTTATGACCAACATTTACCAGATATTTAGGCAAATTATTGGTTTAACATTTTAGGAAACATTTAACATGAATGTGCTAATAGTAGGCTACTTAAACTAACTGTACGTTGTTAGTTAATGTTAGCTTTTTCACTAACGGTAGGGTCTGTGGTGAGCCTGACGTCATCCAAAGGTGGGTCTGTGACCTGTGGCTCTCCAGCCTCATGCGGGTCTTTTGCTCCTCTGTGAATTTGACAAAAAAAATTGCATAGAAATGAACTATGGTTTTTATTTTAACATTATCACTGCTGTAAGGCTAGAGCAATGTTTATCTGCTTGCATGTTTTAGATGTATCTCTGCTCCAGCACACCTGATTCAAATGAACGGCTCGTTTTCAGGCTTCAGCAGAGTTTGATAACGAGCTAACCATTTAAATCAGGGACACATCGAAAAAAAGAGCGGGGAGCCTCAGGAAAGAGGACAGGAAAATACTGTCCTAAAGCCATTTTTCCATTCTCTGATTGTAAAAATGCATCGTCACATGGAATAGTATCTGTGCCCTCAAGCTGTGATTTTGTTGATGAATTGAATGAGAGCGAGCTGATGTTATGTTGTATGATCAGGCCCAAGGGCCGATAGCTACATGGCTGAGAATTACCTCACATTTTAACTGAAACAAGTTTGCGTATTTTTGTTTTACTTTTGCTGTTTCAGTGCTGCACTGCTGCAAAATGTTTGATTAGTTATCAAAGTAGGTTAGGCTACTTTATATTTTTATTAATTTTCACAAACACAAGGAGGACTCAAATAGGTTTGTTCAAAGTTCAAGTACTCCCTAAGCATAAATAGCCTACTGTGAAAAAATTAATAAATGGTCATTTAAGTCTGTTAAAAATTATGATCAACTAATTCAGACACTTAAAGATGTGCACCATCATTATGAGGCTCAAACATGTTTTGTGGCTCCAGATAGATTTATATGGGCAAAAACTCTTCTGATAGAAAAGGTTGCTGACCTCTGCTATATAAGCTCACCTACACAATATCTGGCTAATCCATACAAAAAAACCAACAACATTTTGTTGTTTTTTAAACAGATTATTTATTTTTATCGAGGAAACATCAGCGAGCTTGAGGTGTTTTCCCCCCTTTTCCAGTCTATTGCTAAGCAAGCTAATTGGCTTCTGGCTGTAGCTTCGCATTTACCGCACAGACAAAAGACTAACAGGCCTGTTGACCTTCCAGTCAACTAAAGGGTTCTTCTTTAAGGTGCAAAATCATAAGAAATGTATTTGAAAAATAAACTTCACTCTACTTTCATATTATTCCATTTGGGCAGATGATTATTAGGAAAAGAGAATAAATCTGCACCGATGCTAATTCCTCTGGAGTACATGCTACTGTTTTATTCAATCTTACTCATCATCCTCAATTTTTTTTAGTTAATTAGACAGGACTGTATGAACCAAGGTATACTTTATTATTAGTTTTTAATTGGCTTTACTATTTGTCTCTGTTTTCGCTCAGTACACCAAGTTATATTAACTTAGTGATGAAATAGTGAATTCAATTCTCCTGCATTGTCTTTTTGATCCAGCTTAAGTAGTTAGCAACTCTGGTATAGATTCCATATGTTCCTTGCTGTTTGCAGTCGACCCCCCAGCTAACAATGCCGGCCGCCCAGAACCGTCCTCCATCCCTCACGGCAAGTGGGCTTCCACCGTCACCGTGGCAGGAATCTTTCCCACCTTCAGGGAGTCCAGCACAAAACATGTTCTTTGTCAGACTTGGTAAGTTGTTCCTTGTCTTCCTCAGAGTACTGACTGAACTATTGCATGTCTCCTGCTCGACCAGAAGGAGGTGCACAAACATCAGTTTATTTGTTATTATCCGTCTGTTGTCAGGGTCTGTAATGTTAAAACCTGACACCAATCTGAAAAGAAAAGTGTAGAAGGGACGATAATGATGAACTGTTAGAGTCAAGTCAGAGCCTGTGAAGCGGAACAAGATTCACATGTTTACTGAACAAGAGATGTGATAATATGACTGAGTTCAGAAAAACGACATTGAAAAATGTTGCATTATGATTAGAAAATTCTTAGTTGTATCTTTACCCTATCATGTCAGTAACGTATGTGGAATCTTCTGCTGGCAAACATATTGGCATAATGGATGAGTTGAAAGTGAGTGCGTCGTGCAGTTTGATCAAAGCAATGTCATTATTGTAGTCCGAGTCACTGGGGTTGTTGTATTCAGGGTGAATATGGATTGAGGC
>JAQLOL010000025.1:11289907-11308505 GCA_029783665.1 Naso thynnoides | reverse complement strand
TTTCACAATCAGACTTATCCCCCCACCCACCCACCCACACACTTACACACACACACACACACACACACACACACACACACACACACACACACACACACTTTGCTTGCTTCTGCTTTTCGATTCTCCAATTTTCACTTCATGTTTCATTTTGCTCCTTCCTCTCCAAACTGCCTCATTCTGTACACTGCTTATGATGAGATTATTTGTACCAGTGCAAGTGTGTTTGTCCGCAGCTAAGTGGTAACCATGGCGACAGGAGCAGTAGTAGCCTCCGATGGAGTTGTGACAGAACTGCGTGCATCCGTTTTAAGGGTCGTCCTGACATTCGTCAAAGTCTGAGGGAGCAAATAATTAAAAGGTCAGATTATGAAAAGCATTTATTATTAATAATTGAAGTTATCTAAAAGAGTTCGTGGAGCTGGACCACACCTCAACCGCGCCTCTTCCCTTTTTCCATGAAAACCCTCTTCTCATTCTGCGCCCCTCCCCCACTCACTATCTGTCTCTGTTTCCTACTTTCCTATCTTCTCTCCATCTGGTCATTAGGGGATTCCCCTCCAAAGCGTCCCCACACTGCACCCCATCATCATCACATTTAACCATCACCCAGAATCATTCGCACCATTTGCATTTATGTCAATAAACTGTTGAACACATTGTTGATGGTGTAGTCCTTGCTAGTGAAAGGAATCTTGGGGAAATGTGCTGTTTGCTATGTTGGTGATTTCTGGGTCTCCTAATCATCATTATAGTTTCCTGCTAACAAGTCAAGGCACAAGTTAGTACGAGACAGAAGAAGACCATCCCAACGTGAAACTGAGCCAGAAAGATTTTCGAGACTTTGATGAGACTCAAATAGCTCAATAAATCACTAGTTTTCTGCTTTCTGCCTCACCTTGATTGGTATAAAAGCCTCTGAAGCCAGTGTGCCTCTTGGTGTTCGAGTAGTCAGAGTGAAACAAGAGAGAGAGGCAGCCACCCGGGGGGGAGAAAAGTAAAGGATTTACGCTCGCCTGAAGCTCCTCAAATTCCATTTTGCCACACAAAACGGAAATAAGGTTTCCATTTGAAAACACCTGAAAAAGGTGAAAAAAAAACAATAGAGGCAACAGTAACACTTGTGGCATAAGTTAATAACTCTGACTTTTTTTAAGTAGAAGCACTTATTACATATCTTGACCTCTGACCTTCACAGCATCGTTTTCACAGTCTTGGCTGTCCTCGAGGTCCAGGTAGATGAGCCTGATGGAGACGGTGTGACCTTTGGGGGCACACCTGCTCCAGTTTAGACTGGCATGGGGCAAGTATCCACTGGGATACCCTGGAGACTCCACCCATCCTAGCAGCGTCGAGGAGGCAGAGTGGGTGAGCAGGAGAAGCAGGAGACTGAAAAAGAAAAAAAGAAATGAAAGACAAGAAAAGAAGGAAAGCGATATTTAAAGTCAGATCCAGAAAGGCCAGTGAGGTTTTTAAAAAAACAAAGGACAGTGTGAGTCAAACATATGAGGCATCGGTCACAAAATCACAATGCTATAACCACATTTACCAAGCACTAGACTCAACATTATCGTATAATCAAATGTTATATAGTATTAAAATGCAAAGATTCAAACTCACCTCAATCGTAACATCGTGATCCGATCAAATCTTCTCACAAATAAGCTATCTCAACTTCTCTCCTTCCCCTTTTCGCAATAATTTACTTTCTATCTCACTCTTCCTTGCTGCCCCCCTTTCTCTCTCACTAATATTTTGCAAACGTAGACATTTTATAAATCTATTTATAGATTGTTCTTTGTACACTTGCAGAAAGCAAGGAGCAACTGCAGGTTTTTGGATTGGCAGGAAGACAGCTGGGCCAAAACTTTTTCAGATAGACTGTTAGTGCATTGTCTCTTTGCAGTTTTAGCTCAACAACATCCCTGCACCACAGGGACAAAGGTTCAGTAGAAACAATGGAGATGGAGAGAAAGGAAAGGGTGTAGTTGAGGGAGGAAATGTCTCATTGTGCTGCTTTGCTTTTGTGAAGAGTGCCAAAGTCAGCCTTTGGTCCCGTAGCTTTACGGAAACACACACACACACACACACACACACACACACACACACACAAACACAGACACAGCTTACCTCGCAGTGAGAGGGCTACAGCACAGGAAGGAAATGAGGAGAGACAGAGAGCGAGAGAGAGAGAGAGAGAGACAGAGAGGAAAACAGCAGATAAGGGTCACCGGGGTTTTCCACCATGTAGGATTAGAAAAGACATGAGAAGTAGGTAAGGCAGAGAGTTTGTAGTCACAGACAGAGGAGAGCAGACAGACGAATGTGAACAGTGCACGAGTAAATGTCAGAAAAAGAGAAAGGAAAGACAGATTGCCTTGATTGACGCTCAGTGTGCCAAGATAGATTAAACTGCTGTCCTTTTAAAGGTCAGAAGCAGGTTTAGGGGAAGAGTGTTGAGAAGGTCATTGTTGTCTTAAACTTATAAGATATTTAGATAATTTACACACCACTGGAGGACTGTATTTGAATGGGCAACAAATGGCGGAGGTGACTTGCACAAAAGAGGAGTACAAGAATAAAGATGGGAAATGCTGTGATCGCTGTAATGCAGGTCAGTCACCATTATGTTTATTTTCTTTTTTGATTGAAAAAAAAAACTTTCAAGGACTCAGCAAACTGCTGCTCTGTGAAAATATTCAGCTTGACATCATTCCTCTAAAACTGTATTTGACTTACAGCCTGACATCTGATTTTTCAGTTTTCTCTGTTTTCCCAACTCTCAACAGGTTTGTACATGAAAGCTGAGTGTGATGGCACAAACCCAACTGAGTGTGGCAAATGTGAAGATGGGCTCTTCACAGCCACAAAAAATCACTTGAATAAGTGTCACGTATGCACGATCTGCAGTTCTAGTAAGTCACACACAATCCTGTACATATGAACAAAGGCACACACTTTTTCTCTTCTGCAAATACAGTCCCTCCCTTCCCCCCAGTGCCTTTTTATTGAGCTAAGATTTGTCTTTTGCAATAGTTTCTTGATGTGAACATCACAAACCTACTTTTTTAGCTTCCTCTTTTTCATCTTCGGCCCATTAAACCTTGTTACCGTGCTAGTAGAGTCAGCTAGTTTCAGCTGTGCAGCCAAACTTCATTTATCAGAATTTTTAGTTTTTGAAGCAACCAAGCATACTGGCCTACGTTTGTGGTAGATTTGTGTAAAATGATGTTTTCTAACTTTAACTTAAAGCAACACAATGTAACTTTGACTGCGACCCACTGCTTTGAAAAACGAAAGTTAACGATACATATTAATACGTTGCACAAAACAGCAAATAATAGTGAAACCGGGTCATATTTTACATAGAAAATGTCCTCTGGTTTTTACTCTGATGTCCTACGACTGCTTTGTTTATCTGCAGCCTATTATTTTAGCAGAGCTGTCCCCAGCCATGACCAGGTGTGCAGGAAGCTTACATGTTGCTTTCAGGAACCTCCATGAATCACACAGTTAAGGCAGAGCAGTCGTAGGACATCAGAGGGAAAACCAGAGGAAATCATTTCCATAAAATGTGACCCGGTTTTACTCAAGTTCTTGTTTTATGTGACATATGAATGTGTATCATTAAGTTTCATTTTTCGAAGCAGTGGGTCTCGGTCAAGGTTACGTAGTGTTGTTTTCATGGAATCCTTTCTTTAAATATTTCATTCAGTGTTCTTATTGTAGATTATATCCAGAGCTGGAACAAGCTCAAACATGAAAATATGTTTTAGTCAAAATGGAATAGAATGACTCTAAGAACCTTAACAGGAATTACCCCTGTCTATTTCTGATTGAACAAAGTTACACGGTGCAGCTTTGTTTATTGTTTTTGTACCTGCCAATGGATCTCCAACACAAGCAGAGACAGTTAGAAAACATGTGTTTTAAACCTTGCAGATTGAGATTGTTTTGGCAAATGAAACTGTAATCTAGAGGAAACTTAATATCTCCTATTGAAATTCCACTCAAGCTATATGAACCTAGCTCAGCTGATTTTGCATTTTCAAAACTAATGAGAAGAATTTGAATTGTATATTGAAGATTTTATTTAAGTGGGGGCAGCACGTTGTTTCAGTGTTTAGCATTGCCTGTGAATCCACCAGTGGGCTTGGTTCTTTCTGTGTGGACTTTCCATGTTCAGCCCATGTCTGCGTATGTTTCCCCGGGTGCTCTGGCTTCCAACCACAGTCCATAGACATGCAGGTTAACTGGTGACTCTAAATTGCCTTTGCAGTAGGTGTGTATATGAGCATGAACAGTTACTTGTCTCCATGAGTCAGTCTTGTGATTAACTGGTGACTTGTCCAGGGTGCAACTTGATGCTCGCCCAGAGTCAGCTGGGATGGATGGTTTAGTTCTGCTTATGTCACATCTCGAAGGCCGCACAAGAACTTAAAATAGAGTTAAAAATAAAGGAAGAAAACTGTTTGTTTAAGGACCGTACCAGTCTATTTTTGACTTCTCACCATTAGCAGAGCTCACCCATATCTTCCACAGATGTTGTTGTTAAAATTCAACCATGTGTATACTTAAGTAGATCTCAGACTGCGTATTTAAACCCCATTCACTGCCATTCATGTTGAAACTAGGTATAGAAACACTAGTAATATCAGAGAGTGCCACAGCTTCGCTGATTTGAAATGTAAGATGAAATAATAGCTAAAATCAACCTACTCACACACTCTTCACGCATGAATGCAAATACTCTCGTAAACCCTGGTGGTTACTGTTGTAATATTTTAGTATTTTGACATCTTGTTGTTGTTGTTGTTGTTGTTTTTGAGATTGCTCATGTGTCGTGGAATGATAATGAGTGATGCTTTGATTATTTATTGTTTTGTATCCATCTCCTGCCCAGGGAAAACAGATGTGAATTAGCTTTTAGCCAACTCTGGTGTAGCTAGCTGTGCATTGTCCCTGTCAAATAAACAAATTTAATAAAATAAATAAATATGGGATACATGAAAGCTGCTAGTTATTGGTAATTCACCCTTCTAAAGACATCATCTGTGTTTATTTGGTCAAAAATTACTGAACAAGAGAGAGGGGAGACGTTGAGATGAAAGTTATTACGCCTGGAAAAGTAGTTCCTTACAAGTGCCGCCTTCCTAGCTCAGATATTAGCGTGAAGAAGGATTTTAACTAATGTCACACACTTTCAGATACTTTCTGTAATATTTTCTGAATATGGACAAAATGTAAACAGACATGATATCTCATCGATAAAGCTGTTCAGATGAAAATTTGTGGTGTTTATGTGACCTAGTCAGCCGATGGTGACAAAGGACAATGACATGTAGTAACACTGGTGTAGTCCTTTAATTTTAATGTCAAATCCAGTCTATTTTAAATATGTATCCTAAAAATACATTCTGTACCAGAGGCTTCAACTCCCCTCTCTTATGCATATCAAGGCAAACCTGGAAACTTCTACATTTAAGAAGCTGTTAATACTTTTTGGTGAATAGTCAGACAACTACACAAAATGTTTGCAGGTTTTAATTTGCTTTTTTTTCTCTTAGTTGAAATTTTCTGAATCTTTGTCAAAATCTGCATGGTTGTTTTGTCTCCTCTAAAGACTACACACAATGCAACCACATTTTCTCATACTCTGGGTATGCTGCTTTAATTTTTCAATTGCTGTAATGTGGGAAGGAAGGTGAGGCTTACTTAAGATCAAAATCTAACACATACACACACACACACACACATACACAAAACTTAGGGCATACAAAGTATAGCAGAGGCTTCTGTGGGAAAAACAGGAGATCAATCATTCTTACACATCATACGGTTTTTCTCTTTGACTCTTTCAGGCAACAGACAGAGAAAAGTGAAGAACTGCACAGCTCAGGAGGACACCGTATGCGAGTGTGTGACTGGTTACTACTGTGATAACGATCACTGTAACATATGCAAAAAAGCGAAACAATGCCTCCCGGGTGAAGGGGCCAAGGTTCCAGGTGGGTTTCCGTTGCAAAATGCAAAATAAATAATCATGTATGCATTTCAATTTCTCTTAGATAAAGTACAAACTGGCAATTGAAAAGAGCACTCTTTTTTTCCTCCTCTCAGCTACTCGCACAAATGACACAATCTGTGCTCCATGTGAAGACGGGACCTTCAGTAACATCACAAATTCACAGTTACGATGTCAGCCGCATACAAGGTCAGCCTGAATCTCCACTAGTGCTGTTGTTATTGGAGCTAAAGGAGGAAGTCTTTGTATGCAATGTGACCAAATGCGACTAAATCTTTTGTTAGTCATCCCTCCACACACACGCACAGAAATGACAGTATTGTTTCAGTTGACAGCCTTGGTTTACAAACCTGAAACATCCCACGTCACACCTAATGTAATGACTGTAAATGTCATCCACACTGTGCGGATGTTTTAGCTGTATTGTAAGCATGTCAGAGAAAATTTATGCGTTGCTATGCAACTTCCCATTTTTCCCATTTTCAGTTTGTAGAAATATTTCAAATGTGGATATTGATTTCTTTGTCTTTATGTTTTATTTTTTAGATGTGAAGACATTGGAAAAGTGTTGAAAATTCCAGGAACCCGTACAACTGATGCCATCTGTGAAAACTTAACATGTCGTAGGTGTCTTCATTTTTATCACTAGGCTGTTGGTAGTCTGTCATTTTCTCAGATCATAAATTCTTTTGGCTTAAAAAAAAAAAGTTAAATTGTGCAATGTAGCAAATGCTCTCAGTGACTCGTGTGTTCCTGCTGGGCCACAGTTCCAATATGTCATATGACTAATTTATCAAGAAAGGAAGTAGGAGTTTTACAAATGAAAGAACATTCTATAGGAGAGTAATGCAAGGCGCTTGTTGCATTAATAGTTCTCTGACAGGAGACTGAAGATTACAGACCGTAAAGGATTATTTTACCTTCAGAGAATTACCATTAAAGCTCTGCTGATCTATATTTCTATATCAATACTGTATATCAAAAGACAATGTCAAAACTGTTGCTCGTATTAATGAAGACACAGAGAACTTTTACCAGAGTTTGTTGTTTCCCCTGGTTTAGTTAGTTAGTTGTTAGCAAATAGATAGTGAATATATGTAGTAGTGGAGCATTTAGCAGTTTAACAGTCAAAATTTTCCCTCAGAAGTTGGTAGAGACCAAAACAGAGCTAGAAAAGAATAAATAATGAATGAATGACTGATATATGAATGAATGCTAACTGCTGTAAACATAAATAGGCGACCAAGTAATAGATACTGACAAGCATGTTTGACTGCACCATTATCTTACTCAACCAAGGTAGCAGGATTTTAAACTTACTCATGCAGCTTCACAGGTCATCAAAGGGCGGCATGTAGAAGAAGAAGCATGAGAGATAACTGGTGAATGCTTGAAGCCAAGACAAGATGCAGTGCTTTGCAGCAACAGTACAGGTTCAGAGGACTGATTCAAGACACTGCATTATGAAAAGAGCTGCAGCACTTGAGTGGTTGCAGCCTGCAGCCTACAGCTATGCTTTCAGCTCTGTGAGGCTGCACTTTAAAATGGTGCTTTGAACTGGGGGCCAATGTCAGCTACTTACAAGCTCTGACAATGCTAACATTATGACGCCAAACAAAAGTTTTCACCAATTTTTACCATGTTCATCATTTTGTATGCTAAATTCAACTAATTAGCACCTACAGCAGAGTATGGTGTCATTTGGGAATGTTATTAGTTAGTTTTGCTGGTATCTGGTTTAAAAATTAAACAGAATGAAAAGTCAAGGGGTCACAAAGAAGACAAGGAGAGAAGAAAATCTGTTCCAAATTACATGACAATCTATCCAACTGTTGTTGAGAGACTTTTACCATGAAGGGAGGGGCTACCTACATGTACATTATGGAGGTGTAAGGCCGTCAGGTCATTTTAAAGAAAAAGAAAGTTGCACACTCAGACACTCAGTATGTTTACATGATGTTAGAGAAAATTGATTTATTGTGCTAATGCGGCCGAAACCAGACTTTAAAATGCATGTAAACATGGTGGTCTGACTGAAATCACGCTAAATTGACTTTTTCAAAGTTTGTTTCTCTTCCAGACTTTTACCCAAAACCCACAAATGTCAGGCACATTGTATGCCAGAAGGAAAGTTAGAAGGTAATCCCTTTGGCAAAAATCTAGTCCTGTATCCATGCACGAAATGCTAACCAAAGCTAGTGTGGTCCAGCTCTCATTGCCATCTCTACAGCCATGCTGCTAGTGTGGCTAAAATGATCTTCGTTGTGGAGCTGCTAGGCTTTCTCCGTAGGACTTTACAGAGAGGGTTTTTGTTTTGTTTTGTTTTGGTTTGGTTTTTTTGATATTTTTGTAGTTATAGCTTTAACACCTAAACAACCCAAAAAACTCCAAAGCTTATGCTGGTGAGGCATGAAGACCAAATTTACTCACTTCAACCTGTTAGCAACTTGCCAGTGTTGAACGGAAACGTAGTTTTACCATTATGGAGGTTTAGGCAGCTAAACAAGTACAACAACAGAACAACAAATTGAACCCAGGCCCTGTAAGAGTTCATATCTCACAGTTAGTCAGATTGCATTGACATTCGTGCACAGGCGCCTTAGCTGATTTGTCTAAGCAAATACTAAAACAAAACCCAGCCAACAAAACCAAACCAGTACAAACACAAAGGTCAAAGTGATCATTTGAGAGAAAAAGTTGAGGTTTTTTTACAGGAATGAGAATGGAAAGATTAAATCTAAACAAATTGGCTCAAAGGCCCAATCCCATTTCTCATTTTTAACCTCATTTTTAACCTCATTTTAATCTCATTTTTAACCCTACCCCTTTGCCTTGCTCCTTGTCCCTTGTTACAAGGGGTAGTGGTTGAACTTTACCCCTACGAAATGGCACTTTCCTTCAGAACGTGATATGTCCTCAGTAGTCTCCGCTAAATTTCACAACAGATGCAGCATGTTTTTGCCAAGGCTGTACAATACGACTTTATGCACCTCAAGATGATGCTATGAACACAAATACAGCATTGTTAAGTTTTCCAACTTGTCTGGGACTTCTATAACTGATACAGTGCAGCAATAATGGTTATATTGACCATAGTTAATAACATAAAATATGAAGTCCCTCCCTCCTCTGAGCAGGCTAACATAAGCCAGCTGTGTATATTCCTCTCACTTGCTCGAATGATGTAAGTGAATACAAATTACCATCTAGTGGAGTACACAGTGGTTGTTGCAATTGTTAAATCTTTATTGAGAGAAATACTTGATTTGGGGTGGGTTTCTTGGTTGCCTTGGTTGCTTCTGCAGCAATCTTGCTGGTGATTCACAAGGCAAATCTAATAACCCTCCATTTGAAGTGTTGCCCCTGAAAAATCTTCATTTGAAGGGCCATTTAGCTCTACCACTTCGCCCTCCCCCTCTATCTCAACAAGAATTGGGACACCTCTACATCTAAGCATGAACACGCAAAGCAGAAGGTTAGGGTTGTAGACAGGCAGGTAAATGTTCATGTCTACTGTTAATCAAACACAAGAAAAGGTCAAAGCCAAGCAAGATCAAAACAGACTAACTTATCTAAACATTCATCAGCCAAGAATGCAGAAGGCCATCAGGCTGGGAATGAGTTGGCCAGTATACAAAAAGGTTGGCGGGGGAGGTTAGGTGATGCTTGAATTGCAGGAAAGAGGTTACTGTAAGAGAGGAACAGGCTGGATCTGAAGTAACAGGAGGAATTTAGCCAGAAAAAACAGAGCAGCCAACAAGCCGGATATAAAGAGCTGGCTAAGGCTGACTGAGCTTCTGCAGTGTTGCACTGATCAGTAAAGCCACTGAACTGAGTCCTGTTTTAGACGTCACAGATAAGCAACATGAAATTTGCCATTTTTTCCTACTTGTGTGTTTTTCAACTCTGTTCTTTAATTATCAGTCTTCATCAGCTTGAGATTAGTTTCTGAAATAGTTTGTTCAGTTTCATCAAGTCAAAAATGTAGTGAAACACATCAAGTGAGCATATACGCATCTAACAGAGGGGAAACATACCTGTGACACCTTCTTTTTTTTAAACCTGGAAACAAATTTTTTCATATTACAAAAGGAAAAAGTTATTCTAACCATCTTACCACAGATGCTGGGGAGACAGCAGCAACATTTGATTTAAATCCCACTTATTTAGTGTCAATAATTGATGAATTAATAGTTTATAACACACTTTAATGTAGTTGTAAGCAAGTATGAGAACATTCTAAAAAGATTATGACGTATCTGTTACTGGTGTTGACAAACAGTTAACGAATGCTTGAAAACATCAGTAGCAGAGTAAGGTAATATGTATGTGTGAAATAATTATATGTTGATTGCATATGACCACTTTAGATCCATACATGCATGTAGAAATAGTTATTCAGTGCTTTCAATTATTGGGTATCAGTAAATAATGAGTGGTCTAGACCTGCTCTATATGTAAAGTGTCTTGAGTTTTGTTATGATTTGTTGCAAAAAAAAAAAAAAAAAAAGATTTGGCAGTATAACACTGTAAAGATTTCTATATGTGTGTCATATAGCTGTGTAAGTGTAATTTAAGATTTATTAAGTATCTCTTCATCAGTTATGGATTCTTCATTAGATGAGTTAAAATGATTCATTTTTTTGTGACATATCAGACTTCAATGATAAAATGTAATATGTGCTGAAATAATCTCATAACCACATTACAGTGTGTTAAAGTGTTTTATAAACCACTTATTAAGTATTTTAAGGCGTTTCTGCTATGGACTTATTCTCACTGGATGAATATTCATTTAAAATAGTTGGTTTGTGTAGATGAAATGACAGAAAACTTTCTAAATTGCTATTTTCAGTCACAGTCTTGTCATTCATTACCTTATTGACATCATCAGTAAGGGGCACCTGCAGTATCCAGTAAACACTCCCACTTTATTTACCAGAAGTGTTGTGAGGAAAGGAACATCATCAATACGTATTCAGCAGCCTGTAAACCCCCCCCCCCCCTCCTCTGTCTTCAGATTGTGACTGGATGTTACCCGCATTCCTGTGGTCAGGACTGGTGCTGACCGCACTTGTCCTGTTTGGTTTTATCTACTGGAGGAAAAAACGCAAGTCATACAAAACAGGTGTGTATATCATGTCACATGTGTGTGTGTGTGTGTGTGTGTGTGTGTGTGTGTGTGTGTGTTTCATCACTGTTTAACACATTTTGTTCTCACACTTAATGAAAAAAGTCTTCCTGAGGAGGCGACGGAGCGAAGCCCACACACTGGAAGTCCACGCATGTCTTAAGCCACACATGTGAGACACAATTGCTTTGACGTTATACAGTTGAAGGTCGCTGCTACCTATCTATCAAAAATCGCAACCACCCACTGTTTCCCTTACAGTGTTTTTTTTTTTTTTTTAAATAATTTTCTTACATAACAGATTCTCTTTTACTAATTAGAATTAGAAAAAAGTGGTCTCAAGTCCATCTATTTTAAAAATTTGATTCATTTCTGTTAGGTTTATTTTGCACATAGGGTGAATATTTATGTTAGCAAAACCCAGGCAGGTTAAATAGGGACCTTTTTAACATGAAGCAACACAAGCTCAACGAACATTACGAACTGAATGGGGGAAACCACATCCTGTACATATGCAGACTGACACAGTTACTTGGTATTATGTGACGCACACTTCACAGGCAGCTAACTCATACTGAAAAACTAGTCCTACGTATGCAGCACAGTCCCACAAATGCTGTTTTGGCTGACGCTGTATTTCATTGACATTTACTGTATTTCCAGTGAAGCAAAGTGTCAAACCTGGAATTTACGGATGAAATACAATTAATGAATGAAGGCTGAAGTGTGTCTTTCTGTCAATGTTATGAACAGATCTGTGATTCAAATCAAATGTGCCAACTCACAGTGTTATCACAGGACATCAGAGTTAGATTTGTGGTTACACTTATTATGTTTGCAACTATTTTCAAGGTTCAGATATTCATTGCCAGATCAGTGATGCCCAGTTTAAAAATGAATTCTCTCTTTATCTCTTCATAACTATATTTTCTTTAAATCTAAACATGGCGTGTTGCTATCTTCAGTGTGGTCATTCCTTCTCATGGCGGCTTCAAGATAGTTTTGTTTTCATCTGCTGAGGTTTTGAGGTACCATTGTCTAGGATTTTCACTCAGAGGGGCAACAATTTTTTTTTCACTGTCACCAACAATACAATAGCTCTTTTGAAAACTGCTTAGGTCTGTGGATCAAAACAAGAAACCAGCCATTTTCAATCTTGATTTTTTTTTTTTTCATGTAAAACAAAGTCCCCCTCCGCTCGTCAGTGTTATTTGCTCATTAATTTCTTGTAACGTTTGAGCTTCAGTGTGCAGAATGATGTGGGTGTTTGACACCAAAATCCGTTTTCACATTCATCTGCTCAAATTTTCTCTTAATCTTCAACACGTGCACTTACATCACAACTAATGTGGCCCAATATGCAACTAACACGTGTGTAATGTGGAAACCTCCAGCTCCCACACACAATGAGGATGTTTTGGTTTTTTCTGTAGAAGAAGGAAAAATTGCTCTTCTATAACTTAATCTGTAAAACACAATGGCCAAACTAACCCATTATTACCCATTACTATTAAAATAGCTGTAGGTGCCCGTTTGTTTCAGATCTAACAAGGAAATAAGGTAAACCTGCAAGAGTAGACAGACAATAATGCAGAGCATGCTTTACCCCTTATCAGTTTAGATGAATGTGCTTTAGTAGTTCATACTGACAAAACAAATTTGCAGTTAATTAAATTACCACAAACAAACTGACACACAATAAACACAGGATCTTTGGGGCCCCTTAAAGTCAGTTCAGTTGCTAGCTGAAAACTGGCTGGTGAAACATTCAGTGTCACGGAGAAAGTTGTCGGCTTTGTGATGGCTTTGATGGAATTCAATATTTACACCAAAGTAAAGGCATATAGAAAGCTTTGCATTTAGTCATGTATGAGAAAACTGATGACTGGAAAATACTCAGCATACACACAGACAGCAGAGACGTGAATTATGCTGCAGGGGTGGAATGACGAATTTATGTTGGAGGGTTTGACACGTTTTCCCGCCCTTTAAACATGACACTGTTTTAATCCATCGTGACTGCTGTGAGTCAAATCTGATTGTAGCCTCATTTTCTGTGAAAAAGGAAACTACAAACTTTTTACAACTGCCTTTCAAGTATGCAGAGCTGTGGCTGTCATTTGATACTCAAAAGATGAATTTAAGGAGTATCACTTCAATATTGAGTCACGCTGAGCGGTTTCAACGTCTGACATGCTCAGAAAATTATCAGGATCGTATCTCACAACTAAATGACTCCTAAAATGCCACAGAGAGGTTAATCATTGTCATTGCAGATTACAAGTTACCAAGAATATGTTCCGATGTGCAGTATATTTGAAGCATTTCCCGTCATTAACACTATACATTATCATTAACAGCATTCCTGCAAGAACAGCATTGAATTATCTTGTTTTTGACTGTGTTTGTGGTATTTTTTTGTGTGTCAGTCAGCTCTGTTATTCCTGTGACCATTACTGAAGGTGTTTCAGCAGCACCAGACACTCAGCTGGACCTGTCCTTACCATCTACAGAGAAGAATGGTTACTGCATTGTGGACGGCTGCAGTTTACCAGTATTTAACCCAGGTGATGATACACAGCACTAGCTTTCCAGTATGCCTATTCAAAAATGTTTTTTAACCATTTTCATAGTTTAATTAAAACGCTAGAGGGATGACAGGAAATGAACAAGTGTCGTCTCCTGTCAGATTCAGACTAGAGACATTGTGGTTCATTAGCTCTAAAGCCAAAAATTTGAACATAAATGTTCTTGAGTTACATATAATGGATGCACTCATACAGTATGCACTGATGGAGATATCACACGTCCTACACATCAGCATGTGTGGTCCCAGTTGTCCCTCTGTGTAGCCTTCTGCTGCTATTTTAACAAATTGTTCAAGGATTTTTGCTTATAATGAAGATGACAGATACACAGGTGGTTGACAAATTTAAGAAAAGTCCGAATAAAAGCTCAGGAAACATGACAAATGCAAAAACTTCCATTCAAGGCTGTGGGGTTCATACCCCCTGCAGAGTTTTAGAGACTCTGAAATCTTGTCAGACAACACCGAAGCTGTTCTGGCAGCTTATGCAGGCTCAAACTCCAGCTAAGACACTTTATCTTGGTACATTAAAGTAAAATGTGCATTCTTCTTTTTTTCCAGCACTAGCTTTCATCAGTTCTCCATGCTTTTAGTCCCATTAAAATGGTCATAAATTGTTAAGCACAGATCCTGTTGTAACATTACTTTGAAGGATGGTTTCACTGAAAATTGATTTTTTTTTTAAAATCCTCTGCAGATAACAATGCAGTCAGTTGCAGCACACATGAAAGCACGGACAGCTGCATTCCTATAACTCCATTGAAGGCATCAGTTTCATTCAGTGAATCCACCATGAATGGAAGCGCTAGATACATCACCGGCAACTTTCTGCGGACCTACTCAGAGCCACAGGAGGACGAGTGGTGTGGGACTTAACGCAGTAACTGCTGTTGGAACGTTCACCGAGAGTCTCTCTCCTGCACGGAGGAGCTCATCTCAAACTGTACCTATTTATGCCAAAGAAAAGATCAACTTTGCTGCCCCCTGCAGGATTTCAATGAAACTTCATTTTTCTGTGTTACATTTAAGATGAAGTCCACTGTAGCAGCTAAGAACTTCAGTAATTTCCTTTGATATGAGTGAATATTAGATAGGGGTTTAACATTTAAACACAGTTGTGTCTAAGTTTTGTTGCTGTTGTTTTTTTTTTTACCTACAACAGTTTTTTATTTAAAAAGAACTGCTTATGTTTTATGTTTTTATTAAATTAGACAAATCTCAAGAAAAGACCAAAACCATCAACCGACAATGAATGTACCAAACAAGCTTGTACGTGTAGTCAAAGCTTGATGCAATTCATTTTGAGTCGATCACACTCTCAGCTGCTGCAAATACTTTCTGTAAACAACATTAATCCGCAGCAGAAAGTATTCCTGAAGAGACATTCTATTTAAACCACTTACAGTAATAGTTGCTTTGTACTACAGTGTGCAGCTGCTGTAGAAAATTACTATTTTAAAAAATAAAAACTAAATATGGCTCATTTTTTAAAATATACATCTTCATAAGAACAAATAAGCTTGGGCACTGAGAGCCACGGCAGAGAACAAAAGACAGAAAGAGAGAGACAGACTAATCCATTGTAAGTCTTTTCATGAGATTTGTTGATAATAAGAAAAATGTGAAAGAATTGTTGACTTATCCTATAATGTAAATTGTGTCTGTTATTGTGTTTTAAAGGATATCTAGTTTAACTTATATTGTCCTAACAAGATTAAGAACTGTAACTAAAAACTGTTGAAGCCAAAACAATGATTACCTTCTTTTACAATACACTGTAATGTGAACTTCCACTATTTATAAACTTCAAGATATGGAGCAGCAATACCAAACATGCGACTGACATTTAAAAAGTGGGAAGTTATGTATTAAAGATGAAGCAGTGAGGCGCGACAGCTGTTTTACTTGTTTATAACGTTATAAAGACAGATAGTGCAATATGAGAAAGCATATTGGGAATGTTTACACAAGTAGTTCCTCTCTTCTCAGTTAGTACCACCAGACAGAAACAATTAGAAGCAGCCATTCAGCCTCATGCAGATATTTCAAAATAATGTTGATTATCATTAAAAAAAAAACTATAAACATTATTCAAATCTTGTACCGAGTTTGTAACTATCTTCTATTAACATCAAATTGAGGTTATTCACTAAAAGCCATTTTCAGCTACTTCAATCAGCCTTCTTGAAGACTTGCTTGGCAACCACACCTTCAGCTCTCATCTCCTGCAGAGAGGAAAAATACCATTGATGAAAGGGGCAGAGGAGACAGAGGAGGGAGGGGAGGAAAAGGGGTGAGGGGTGTAAGTGAATAGAGAGAATCATTAAGACAGTTTGGCAAATCAAAGGCAGAGTTAAATGAGTGATACACAAACCTGGGACTGTATCCAAAACACAATCCCATTTTCCCCCCTCCCACCCGCTTCTTATCCTTTGACCTTGCAATCCGTCTCCCACTCTTTCACCATCTACTTATCTCCTCCTTTCATCCCCCAACTTCCCCCTCGCTCCCTCCTCATTAGTCTCTCGCCGACTCCCTCTCTTTGTAACCTTTAAAATTCACCGTTGCAGAGGCCTGATCCTCACTGGCATTTTCCCTCAATTCTCTCCTGAGTTTGGACGCAACATCAACAACATGTTGCTTTGTGCTGACTGCAACAGAGGTATTAGAAATCCTGTGAGAGCTATTTAGTAAAACAATGGTGATTGTTTTAAATCTTAATCAGCATTGACAGATAATCTATAAGCTTAAATCCTTTGCAAGCAAAATGAGAAGAACCAATTCTCAGCTTTGCGCAGGACTTACTGTAGCACTTTAAGAACTTGCATTTAAATCAAGCCCGACAGATATACATAGGTTTGCTGATATTATCCATCAATATTGGCCTATGGCAGATATATCAGCTTATATATCCGACGGCTGTCCCGAATTCCTTTTATCTGGGCTTCAAAGCTTCTATGAAAATTGATCGATCATAATCAAATATTCGTTAACACAGGCTGCCAGGCTCACCACATCTGTTATCGTTAACATTATTCTGCCTGAATGTGTGCTTACATCACTAAGCCAATGTGAGCTCTGCTAGCTCACCGTTGCTTGCTCTTTGTCAATCATCCTCACTTTAAGGGCTTTTCAGAGGTAAAATAAAGTTGTCGTGAAAATCCACCGTTTTTACAATGTCCGCTTCCAGCTCGTCCGTCTGTATCTCCTCTTCGGTTTCCTTTAGTAACATTAAAATTCAGGAGATTTTCTTCCCAAGCAGAAATTTTGTGTGACACTCATGTAACTCTAATGTTATGTTACGTCTTTGTGTCAGGCTTTGTAAACATTCAGTAATTTTATTCGGTGTCAGGGTAACAATAATGTTACTTCGTTAGCTGGTAAACTTGCTGCAGCTATCGCTGTCAGCTGATAATAATCTGCTGTCCCAGGTTTCGGCACTAAAAATTTAGGGACTTGAACTCATACAAAATTTACATCCATAGCTTCACGTTTCATTACTCAACTGCTTACTGAGCAACTGCATGAACAAACTCATGGCATTGTGATGTTAACCTCTCCTCTTTCACTTGAAAAGCTTTTCTTCTTCTACCATTTACAACTCGTGTTTTACTGACAAGAAACTTTGGACTATACAATTACCACCACCTTGTGGTGTAAGTTAGTCACTGCATATACCTTTTAACTGAGAGGGAAAAAGGATTAAATTGAATATTAATTTGGCCGTAGATTGCCAGGGCAACAATTGACGCTTCGAAGCATTTGGGTCAGCCCTAATATGTTCCCTGATATATGCGAATATTAAAACAGCTTTTTATGGCTATAAAAAAATGCTTGGACTAGAGATTTAAAATTGTGCAATTATGTAGTTTGTCCAGCAGAGGGTGGGTCATTATTTACTGATGGAGTGAAGGGTTTACCGTTCAGTGCACTCATGTAGGGAATAGTTTGTTAAAATGTAAGATATCCAGCCTCCATTACATTTTGCCACAAATATTTGATCGCACACATATATGTAGAATTCTGACCGACATATCAGTTATCACAATTTTCTTGCTCCCTAATATTGGGACCAATAATTCAACATGGGTCGGGCCCTTCATTTAAGAGTCCTTTGCCTCTTTGGTGTTTGCTCCTCTGTTGGGGTTTTCCCACATAAATAGCACAAACATTTCAATTGACTAACTTCTTCCCTAAAAGATAGCAGAATGCAAGAGAATAAGGCAATATAACTTACAAACCCTGCCATATTTGCATCTTCTCCCTCATCAAACATATCAGTTTGTGCATCATTTTCCCTGCACTTTTCCATTTCCTTGTTCCGTTCCCCTCTGTCCTCTCCCTCTTGCTCCTCTTTTCACTCCATCCACACATCCTTACCAAATGCAGCATGTCGCCCTCCAGCCAGTGTGTCCAGCCTCGTCCTTCCTTCTCTCCTCGCTGTACACAAACCAGTTTATCTCCTTCCCAGCTCACTGTGGTCTGCATGAGTATGAAGATGCTGAGTTACTGTGTGCAATTAGTATGTAAAGTGGCTAACAAGGTTCCATCACACAGGGACAAGAGTCTTTGTGTGGCATGAAAGAGCGACTATTAGGTTAAAACTTTTTGTTTCTCTTTTCTTTTGCTTACAATTGCTCTTTTTCTTTCGTTTGACAAGATAATTCTGCTACTTCTGATTCATGCTCTAGTTTTGTCAAAGGATTCGTAAGCTAAAGACTAGCAGTTTTTTTACTCATTGCTTTCTCACACTGGCTCACAGTGTGGGGTGGGATTGAAGCAGCAGGAGATGATTACAACACGAAATCAAAGCACAGGACTTCATTTCCCTGAGACATTCCAAAGTAAGTACAGAAAG
>JAQLOL010000025.1:11249392-11277673 GCA_029783665.1 Naso thynnoides | reverse complement strand
GAAAACACAAACAAAACATCATCTTCTTCTTATTTTTTTTTTTTTTTTTTCCACCTCCAACCTACGGTATGTGAGCAGAGCACGGGAACTGCAACGTGTGCGTATCAGTCAACGTATCGGTCTATTCAAGGCAAAGCGGTTGTCAGACACTCACTGATGTGGTACATTGGACTGTTGTGCACACTATGCAATGAGCATAAATAGAAAGCCACAACAACATCAGCTGCTTTATACTGAATAGTTAAAAACAGCAAGTACAGATCTTGCTGTACATGTAGGTAATATTTCTGTCCACCACTGTACTCTGTGTGTGTGTGTGTGTGTTTGCATGTGTGAGTGAGTCTGTGAGTTAGTGAATGCATACTTGTTGTTGTTGGCTTGTGAATTAATTTTAGGCACAGTTCTCGATTTTTTTCTTCTAAACTTCCTGCTTTGCGGTCGGAAAATTTCTGATGACAGATTTCGTGGCTGAAGAGGACAAAGTATTTATAGTCTGCAACCCCCCCCCCAAACTCCACTTTCGAAATGTGGCATCCACAGATACCCCCTGCATCTCCCCACCCTCTGTCACACACTTTATGTATTCTCTAAGTGACTTGTGCACACACTTTTATCAATTACTTCTTTGATGCACATACTTGTCAAATCACAGTTTCTGCTTTTAGAGAAAGTGGCATCGGACTCTGCGTGAAGGGTTTTTTTTGTTTTGTTTTTTTTTTGTCTGTTTGCTTTTAAAGTAAAGTTGCATGAAACACCTGAAGCAAAAAAAAAAAAAAAACAGCTAGCATCCACACAGTTTTGCAGAAGTTAAAGAACAGCAAACAGCCTGTACAGAGGAATTATTAATGGGTATTGCATGGAACCTAATGGTCTGGGCTGATTTAACCTACTTTTTCAGAGGAGTTTAGCTGCCAGATGTCTGAACACACATAAAGACTGTGTGCAAACATGCTCTGAGATCTCAGAGAGATTGGGTGAGATGAGGAAGACAGAGAATGAGCAAGAACATGATGGAGTGTGCAATAGAGGAAGACGAGCAGGGTCTGGCCATTGCTTTCAAAAGTGTCAAAACTTAAAGTTTCCAACCGCAGCAACAAAAGGGAAGTTAGACAACTGACAGAGAGAAGGACGAGGGGGGGCAGAGGGCAGAGCTTCCAGCAAGGGTGAAGAACATAGTCTCACACACACACTCACACACACACACACACAAACGCACACTTGCGAACACACGATAGAAAGTCGTGTCCTCCTTGAGTCATTAAAGGACTGGAACTGTGTGACTTTATTTACTGCTACAGATTGGACATTAACCTTCTTTATGCAGCCTAAAGCTGCTGCTTTATGTTTCCAAATGGACCTTCTTCAATAGCAATGTCATGGAACTCAAATGTACAATGTAGACAAGTTAACATAAACCCAGTCTTTTTTTATCTGTGTCTTTGTTATCTTATTTATGGCAGCAGTTTAGTAGAGTCTTTGATGTGGAGTCTCTGCACGCAAGCACAGACGTTAGAAAATTATCTGCAAAGTTACCTTGTCGCTATATTTAGCAAACAGTGATGCTCGCATGATAATGACAGCTACTATCAGCAAAAATATATAAAATAAAGTAAAAAATCAACAGGTGATCAAGGTAAAAGTCCTGCATTCAAAAATAATAGTTTGAGTCAAAAGCAAGCGTAGTTTCTGGTCGAATGCTGCAAAATTTTTATTGATGTCACCATTTAAAATATCCCGAATTCAAGCAAGTTACTCCCTGCATATGCTGAGTTAAAGACCTGATGTATTCGGCGATGGGAACCGCCAAAGTTCCAGAATATAAATAACATGATCGTGTATGCTGCTTAAAAAGTTGAAAAATGTTTTTGAAACTCGTCACATAATGTCAAAACAAAGCATGACGGTTCTTGTAAAGTTTGCAATATAGAGATACAAGAGAGCTGCTTGACACAGTGCTACTAAAAATGTGTTCATCTGATTTTGAACGTAAAATCCTAAGATGAAAAGCAGCTAGTAACCACAGCAAACAGATGGAGCACATTGTTTTCTTGTGAGAAAAAATGGGACTGCTGGACGCATAAATTAAAAAAAAAATGTGGTAAGTGGTTGCATAAATAGATCATTTCCAGGATTTTCCCCTCTGTGTTTGTCTGGATAAAGGGCTTTTGGATCACAGGACTTGCGTTGGCAGGTTCGTTGTAACTTCAGTGATCATCCTCTAGCATTAGAAGAGTCGGACGATGCCTGATTTTGCTGAACGGTTAAAATTTAGAACTGACATTGCCTCTTTTATTTCTTTTTTTTAAATAAATGATTGCAAAACCTAATAATCCTTTAGGGGGATTCAATGAAGTTTGGTCTCATTTTAATTAATTTATATAAAGATGTAAACATAATAAGAAGTAAATATTAGAGGCAAAACATTTTTTTTATTAAAATGTGTTTCTCCATTTTTTGTCATATTCATACTGTAACTTGTTTGTTTTTTGCTGATAGTTTGCTCTAATTTTTGGAGTATTTGCTAGTTTTATGTGTAAAGGCTTCTTCTGTCGCCTTCTTCAATGATTAAGTTTTATGTTGCATTCTGGTCAAACCACCCCTCCACCCCAAAGAGTACTTTGCTGATATTTACATCAATTTGATGTGTTGACTGTTCACTGTGCAGAAGGATGCTCATGCAGAGTTTGACACCAGAAGCTGTTTTCACACTCAGCTGCTGAAGCTGGAAAGTTTCCATTTCAAATCTTAGATTTAAACATGTGCACGAGCTTGATTTTGTGACAACGTGACTAGTTTGGAGGCCAGTCTCAGTCTAGCAGACGTCTTGTGTTTATTAGTCAAACCTGTGAAATTACCAATATTTGAGTATTTGCAGATTTTGCTTAGAGGGAAAACTTACTATTGAAAAACCTTTTCAGACATCAGATGCTATTCCAAGAAGAGCCTTTTTATATTTTTTCAAAAATTACTAGAGATGACCTTTAGCCATTTTACATCTACCTTTTGGAGGGAATTTTTGCCTTTTTGAAATACTCAAATGGAAAACCTTACACAGACGACCTGTAAGGCCAAAATGCATGTGTGAGGATTAGTGGAAATTCTAATGAATCCAACAAAGTGTAGCATTTCCGCATAAAGACAAAATTGTATACACTTTAATTGCTATAGGCATTGGAAAGATACTCTGAAACAGATTAAACGGATCACTGGTGATTATGAGGACGTGAATAGGTCCATTTAAAACAAACAAACTTGAATTACAACAATATTTCCACCTGTAATGCAGCCGAATCAATGTATCAAGTCTCACAAAAGCGAAATATGCAAGAAAGTATTAATTTGTGAGTTTTACTTACACAGACTCACATCCTGATAAAGATGCTATTGCACCAAAAATAATCAAAAGTAGCTCATTTAGTTTATGAAAATGTTTAAAGCCCATGGAGCATCAAAAGTACAAATGACACCTGTTATCCTTAGTGAGGAAACAATCATCAGAGGAGGTAATGCTCATCGTAGCACACTGAAGTTGACTAAACCACCTAACCACACCCTGTTAGGTTTAACTTTAGTGTGAGGGTGGAGGCAGCCGAGAGAGGTCAGTGACTGTGAGCCACATCAGCCTACAGCGGGATAAACAGCAACTGCACACACCTCTCTGTGGTGGGGTCAGAGCAGTTCAGGGGGTATTTGAGATTGATGACGGTGCCGTCCTTGTCCTGCAGGATGCCATTCTCCGCCGTGTAGTATTCCACCAGCTCTGACAGCGTGGCGAACTTCTCCCCGCCATACAGGTCGTAGTAGTCCCCTGTGTTCTGGATGCGGATGTGGGTCACCGTCTCACCCACCCTGACGACAAACAACAGTCAGATCACAGCCACCGTCATAGTTCCTTGATAGAATACTTCCTGATGACAGTCAAGTCATCATCCCTATCTAAAGAGTTTTTAATGTATCAAAGTTGAAACTTTACAATGATATTTCTTCGACCATTGTTTATTTAAAAATGGCAATCTATTTTTTGTTTTCCCAGATTCTGAAATTGAACCCAATGCATGTTAAAGGCTGATACACTGCATGCTTTGCATGTACTTTATTTGTCTATGACACATGCATGAACTCTGTGTTCTCTATCAGGCATAGACAGGTAATTAATTTTCTGCCATTTATTTGTAAATTTAAAAAAAAAAAACTTCTCTAAATTTGTTATTTCTTTTAATTACTTTACAGTAGTGCTTACTGCTACGTACTACTCCTAAGTACTACCTATTTGTAGTTTTTGGGAAAAGCTTCATCTGGAGAAAAAATGCAACACTAAGATTACAAGTAAAATACCTGCAAACCAAGAAGATTCATAATTCTGAATTCTTTTCAGGTTTTTTTTGGCATTTTAGAGTAAATGTGAGCATGGCACTTTAAAGTCTGTTACAAAGCAAACAGAATCAGATTCACACAGTTTGGATGCTCCAGATTGATATGGTGGGAGGGTAGCGTGAGTATGAAATGCTGCTAGTTATATTTTGTAAGGATCAAATTATCAGATAATCTTATCGTCAGAAATTCTAAAAATTTGCAGGGTTCATTCAGCTTCTTCACGGAAAAACTCTCACACTTTTAAAGTGCTTTCAATGCATTTAAAAAAACCAAAAATTAATCAGATCGATTTTTTCAGAGCCCTTATCATCACATCGAAATGTCAGTGTCTAAGAATTCTTTTATACCAGCAGCAATCAATTCATAATGTTGCTTGGTACATTTGATTGTCTGTTAACTTTGATTTCATGTTTTGACCATATTTATTTTACATTTGCCAATTTTGACGCCTAGATACAAACAAACATGACCGTGGGATTGTTTAATTTAAAATACTTAAATATTTTTGGTTCACATGAGTTTTTATGGAACATGACATTATGTTGAAAATCAGCATTTTTCAAGGAGAATATCTGGTTTAAAGGATATTCCCTATATTGAAAACATAACAGTTAATATTTAACTTTTTGAACACTTTCAGAAATTTGCACAAAAGCTCTGTCTGAATGCTTTTACTTCCTAAGGCTTTTGTGATGGATAACTTCACCTAAACTTAAAGGTCTGAACAGCAAAATTAACACAGGAACAGTGTCACAGTGTTAGATCAACACAAACAGAACTTTAATATCTCTGTGCTGCACTGGGTTCAAGAGAAGATAAATTACCATTGATACAGACAGAGATACACGTAGTTAATATGACTGCATCAGTTCAGCTGCAGCACATTTACACAGACTACAGTGCTGTGATCAGTGTTTAAAGTTTAGGAAGGCAAGCTTTAAATCAGTTAAACCTTATTAACAAACGTTAAAACATGATACCAGTCAAATTTGATTATTATTTATAATAACAAGCTTTTTTTTTCATTCTGTTGGAATTTTAAAAGCACAGTTAAAAGCACTTTAACTTCACTATAGTCTTTCATGTTGTGAATGACATAAAAATCAACGACATTTTAAGGACGGATGAATAAAAAGGCATCAGCGTTAATCTGTACTATTGTACATAGTAATAACACATTTATAAAGACAAGGTGTGATTTTATCAGATGCACACGGAGCAGCTGAAAGTTTGATTTAGGCCTATCAGCGCATCTCTTTGAAGCAGTCTCATGGTGAAGTTTATAGGAAGTTAATTGAGGGAATTCAGTGGGTCAATAAAAGTAATAGTAACAGTCCTTTGTTTGCATCAGCGTTCGCAGGGCTGAACTATTCATTTGCTGCAACAATTCCTCAGACTCTGCATATGAGGATTTTAAATTTTAACAGAATTTCTTGTCAATAATGTTTTGCCCACCTTTCCCGTAATGGTTCGACAAGCTAAAGACGTTACAGCACAACTTTAAATGAAAGAAAAGAATGATTTCTTCTCTGCTGTGGATATAGAAAAGTAAAGGAGAGATTTGGGGTGTTTTTTTGTCAACATTATTACCTGACAGACAGGGAGAAATCTCCTACGTTTTTCTTGCTGGGCCGAGCCAAAAAGCTGCCATGGATGCCTCGAGTCTTCAGCACTTCCTCGGCCTGCACGCCTGTGATGTCTCTGTGAAACCACCTGCATCAGCACACAAAGTCACAATATTATTAGTGTTACTATTACTGCAACCAGCACACACACAAATAGATGACTTGCAACAGATAAAATGAATGCAAGTATCTTTATAGACACACATATACAGCCAGTATCATTTCCTCACAATATTCAGCTGAGTGTGCTGGAACACAACAAGTACCAATGTTATTTTATGTCCAAAAATACCGAAACGTCGGTGCTTTCAATAAATTGTGATGCTTAGCAAGAGCAGCGTGCAGGACTTTTTCTTTCCTCAAGAAATAAATGTCCAAAAATACAAAATAAATGTAAATGTGCATCCTTTTCTACAAAATAGTAATAGTAATTTGTTTATTTGAGTTTCTCTCCATAGCAGGAGTGGAAAATCTCGCCACCATCTTGCCTACTTCTGAAATTATAGATCAATCATTAACAGAATGTAACATTTCTCAATAATCTTATCAATTAGCTTCCTGACGTAAGATTTCCTCTCTTTTCATCATTCTTCTGTTTCATTGAAAACCTGAATACCATTTTAAACACGTCACCATAACTTGCGATAAGAATATATCATTTTTGATACATAAGAATCTAGTTTAATATATTATAAATATCTTACGTCTGGATCCTTTATTGTTTTATTCTGTACTAAACACAGCTTTTTTGATGGACTAGAAATAATATTTAGTTAATTATGAACTCACATATGATTACCGTCACCAGTGAGCAAACTAAGGCCTGATATTTAGAACAGAATAACAAAAACCCCTCACATTAGAATGTAGTTACACCACTATGACCTAAACAAAGCTCTGGCTTGAGAGCCATTTCATCAACGCTGTGGCCTTCTGTTACTCAACGTGACAAAATTGCATCAGTTCGGAATGAATATCTACTATTTTAACATTTCCTGAACCCTTCTGAGGTTGGAAAATGTGCAATGTGGTCATGCTGGGCTCATAGCATCTGAGCTAAGCTAAAAAAAAACTCTAATGACCTGTTCAAATTTTGCAGCCACTGATACAAAAAATACAGTATAACTTTTTCATATAAAAAACACTTTCCTGCAATCAGGCGTCACCTTTTAAAATAATCCGTATTCATCATTAAACTTGTAGTCAATGATTGAGACACTCACTTTTTCTGTACAGTTGCAGCCTTAATAGGTCAGATATGATGCTTGTAATGTAATGAAAACTTAGCAACCCTGTAAATGCACTTATTTGACAATAAGTTTGTGTTTGCACTTGATTGTGAGTTTCCCTTTTAAGCCACAAGAGAATTTTTAAACACCAAGTGCTCGAGCACAGTCACATAAGGGAGGACCCATCAACACGGGGCGAAGGGAACCTTGCAGGAAAACTTTTAAAAGTTAAAACATCAAGGTTTTCAAAAATCATTTATGGCACAAAGACACTGAACAGCAAACAACGCAACAAAAAAAATCACATGATAGAGGAACAAAGCAGGATGAGTCGACAGCTGGGGAAAGAAAGAGGAGGAATGGAAACAGAGAAGTTGTCATCACAGCTTGCACAAAACAGAGAGTGCAACAACCAGCGCTGACTAACGAACGATGCATTATGATGTCCAGCCGGGGCTTCACTCACCGAACCATGTTGTCTCCTCAGTTCTTCTAGGACCAAAGAGAAAGAGAGTGAGCACACGTGCACACTTGACAGTACAAGCAATGAATTCCTTTAATGTTATAGAGAAACTGCCAACCCTTCAACACTTCCTGAGTTTACAGCTTGCTCAAATAGAAGAAAAACTACTTTTATATTAATGTTTTAGCTCTTCCACTCACTCACTCTACCCAACACAAGCTTACATCCATCTCATATTACAACCAACTCTCCGTATCACTCTACATTCCAAATTCAAGCCCTCAAACGACCCGCTCTCTCCTCCTTCTCTCCCTTCACCCAATCCACTTCCCATACAGCCCTTCTCATTCCCAATAGGAAAGCAGGTTCACACTTACTCTTCTCAGCTGCCTCTGAAAACAACTGGCACACTCACGCAGACACTCAGGCTGTATATGTCTCACCCTCCTCTCTCTCTCTCTCTCTCTCTCTCTCTCTCTCTCTCTCTCTCTCTCCTTCCTTCCTTTTTACGTCTGCTTTCACAAAATAGTGAAAGCAAGACGGGAACCAAAATAGCTGACAGACCGGAATTGCTCCAACAGATACAGACGAGTTTGTTTAAAAAAAGAAAAGACAAGCTGACACCAAAAATTATCGCATGTGAGAGAGAAGAGGCTTCAAACTGTGGAAACGGTGATGCTCCATTATCGGTGATGCTTTCTGTGCAGGTCTCGATGCAAATGATCCAAAGCAAACGTGGTACAGAGTTGTCCATTCATGAGCCAGAGCGACTGTCCAGTATTTTCACCTTAGGTACAGTGAGAAAAAATCCATAAAATTCAAAGCTCCCTCGTAACAAGCCCACACGATGTCTCTGAAGCAGCTATTTTCAAAGCTTTTCCCCACCTGACTACCACACCGTTGCTGTCTGTTTGTCTTAACTTCCAGGTGTGTTTCAGTGTGTGTGTGTGTGTGTGCGTGCGTGTGTGTGTGAATGTAACACACAAAGGTCAGAGTCACTGAACACTTCCTTATTTGCAGTTCAACCCCCCTCGTCTCTATCTGTGGGCCTATAAATGTTTGAGGCTGTTTTCTGCCGGTAAACCATTTGCAACTGCGAACGCGTTAGCGACAACCAAGGCAGCAGCTGAAGATACAAAGACATGAAGCTGGTGATATTCAACAGTGTCTTCAAATATTAATTCCTGGTGTCACAAAAGACAGCTAGAGGCTTGCATGAGACAGTAGTTTTCCCACAATGCAGCACAAGTCACTGCACCGTAAAGAAAGCTTTGCTACAATGCAAAAATGTCACAAAGAAGCCACAAAGAGGCTAACTAACATTTTACAACTTGCAGCACAAACAAGAACAATTTACATTTAACTTGCAAATTATATTTACGTACAAGAGGTTTTACAGGGGATGTTTACATATGTCAGGTTTAAACACATTCTCCTGTGAACATGACTGTGACTGTTATTTTCAGAGTTGATGCAGATATGCAAAAAATGAGCCAAGCTGAGAATGAAAGTCTGATCAACTCGGGGGGAGAATAAGTGGGAAAAAATAAGCCAAATATACAGTAAACTGCACACCCAACACGACCCATTACACACATACACACACACACACACACACACAGCACTGCAGGTGTCATTTGTCGTGGTTAACGCCAGCTATTGCAGCCTGCATTTTACTCTACAGTTAAGTCTGATGTCTCTTCCCATTTGATGTGAAAGAGCTTCAGTTCTCAGGCTGCAGGATGTACACAGCATTGTGGCAAAGACTCACACACACACACAGACACACACTCTTACGGTTTTATCTTTTTTTCGCAGTCACGGATCGACTATGAAGGTGTTTCCTACATTTGTTCAATCTCTTCAAATGTTGCAATGCACAAAGCTGTTGCAATGCATCAAATTGTGTCAGAGAAATTTAGTGTACATGTTGTTCCCTCCTTCCTCAGTATTAGTCTTTAAAATATAATGATAATACAAAAGCTTATAATAAAGAAATAATTAATCCTCACATTCACTGCTGTTTTTTTTTCCTGTTTGTTTTTCAGTTGGGTTGCACTTCACCCAGACATTCCTTTCAGTACAGTTGTTTGGCATGTTTAGAGGCATATGGGTATGTGACCATGAGAAAATTTGAATTTGCCAACTGCACTACAATCTCCCTATGCTGCTTTCATCTGATAACTTTCCCTTTAATATATCCGTGTTTATTAAGCCATGGAAACAATGCTACAAGTCAATGTGCATGACTCTTTGATGGCATTTTAAGATTTTAGGTTTATTTTTGTATCATTATCAAGATTTTTGAAAACATTTCATTTACTTGATAAAACCAAAACAAACACTCCTATTTGTGTTGTACAAGAGTGTATGACAACACGTGGTTTTATATTAATATAAAGTATCCTAACATTTACTGTGATATAATTTTATCCGAATCATATTACATCCATATATCCCGAACTTGTTTTTTTTTTAGTGACAGAAAAATGTTTGGGAGCAGAGATGCGTTTGAATGCAAATACGCACAGACAATCATGGGATAGTTGTACTAAATTTTCTTTCCTTAAGAAAACTATGACAAAAACATTTACTAAAAAAAATGGAGATGAGAAACAAAAGGACGAAAAGAGAAATACATCTCAGAAAGTTTTTTTTTTTTTTTTTAAACTTTAGCATATACAGTTTTTTTTTTAAAATAACACTCACCCACAAGACATTGCAGGGATTCTGTGGCAGTCTGCACTGAACTGATGGGTTGAATTCAGCCTTTCCTCAGCGTTGTCGTCTCTGATGATGTTCAATAAACCTCACAAAAAAGAGTCAGGTTAGATTGACAGCAGCAGATGCATCTCTCCAATTCAGGTTAGCTATCCTTGCTCTTACTTCCTGCGTTCACTTGTACCGAGCCTCACTTTGTTCAGCCTCCAAGTCTCTCTCATGATAAGATATCAGGCTTCATTATAAGCCCAACGAATCCGCCCACCCTGCAATTTACTCTAATTTTCTTAATTACCTGACTATCTATGGTAGAAAATGTGCCTGTTCCTGTCTCCTTTTCCCCTGTTCCTCCACTCCCGACCTCCTCCATGTACAAAGGCTCTATAGTTTTTCTGTATGCCCCTGAAAATAACATTTGCCTCGATGTAAATTCAACCTTGCTTCCAGGTTTGCATGCAAAGTATGCCACACTCTTTATGCTCATCATTTGTCTTGTTTGCACAATTATGCTTTCCTGAACTGGTGTCTGCATCCACAAACACTTTTCTCTAAATAGAACAAATGTACTGGTCGCTGAAAAGCTTAATACAAAAATGATGTGAATCATCAGCTCTCAGTGCAATTAAACACCCATGGGTGAGTTTACGCCCTAATGTCTAGACAGCTCTCTCCACTATCATCATTCAAACATTGATTCAGTTAATATCTTTTGGCTGACGCTGTTATGCCAAGTGTGTTAAAGCTGTGTTGTTCTTCTGGTTTTCCTTGTCACCTAATAGTACATAATTCACTTGAAAAACAGTGAATATCTTTGGCTTATTTTACACACACACACACACACACACACACACACACACACACACACATTTATAGAGAGAAACAGATAGACATATAGGCATATAGATAGATAGATTCCCAAAACTTTTTTCAAGGATGTACCCCCTTTGAAATATTTTTTACCCCCTGACCAGTACAAAACATTTTTGGTAGGAAAAAAAAAAAAACTTTGAGGTACAACGCAGTGCCATCAGTGTCTGATTTAACAACCTTGTCACTGACAAACACCTGAATGCCACATTTCTGTTTAGAATCAACCACTAAATTCATCGCAAACTAATATTTTTTCTTCTTTGATATTTTACTTTTCTTACATTTAAAAAAAAAGTACCCCCTGCAGTACTTCAAAGTACCCATAGGGGTACGTATACCCCCATTTGAGAGCCACTGGTCTAAAGTGATGGAACACCGGACTGACATTGCTGCCGCCAGATACATGAACCTAATGTGGCTAAGAACAAGATCAGAATTTCTTTTAAAAAAAAACAAACAAAATAAATAAATTGATAACAACCTCGATATATGTTGACTTTTTATTGTTGTACATAAAAACAAACAACAATGATAAAAACAACACGGTGGTGACCATAATCATAATATTCAATAATGTAAAACTTACAACTGACAGTAAGAAATTAAATTAAGATTGCCTTTATTCTCGAATCCATCCTATGTACCTAAAAGCTGTGGAGCTACTGCAAGTCCGTGTTTCGGGAAAACGCAGGAGAGTTTCCATTGAGCAAACCTGCGGAGCAGTTAGGAATGTCGAGGTTTTAGTTGGAGTCTGAGCACAGACAGCTGATCCTGGATCAGGTCACCTGACAAGAGAGGCGAAGGTTTCTAATGGAGGCTAAGGATGCAGGAAGAGGTAACACTGACAGTAACAGTCTCTCAGTGTCAGGGGCCTTCTGCAGTAGAGGTGCACATTAATATGCCCTACTTTATACATAAATACATACAGGAAAAACACACACTCAAACACACTCTCTCTCTCTACACACACACACACAGACACAGACACACGCGCACACACACACACACACACACACACACAAAGGTGAGGACAGTAGAATTAAATGACTTAAAAAAAAGTTTCACAATTTTCTAAAGGTGAAAATGAGCACAATAAAATCCCTTGAATTCTTTAATAATCCAAAAATTACTACAAAGCACCAGTAAACTCCAAACATGCTGCGTCTTCTCTCTAGCTTCATGTTACATATAGTTACATACACACGTTTGACCCTGCTGTAAAGAACAGGACAGGTCATGAGAGCTTCCCACAGTTCAACAGTGCTCAGGTAACAGGACTTGAATGTGAATCCCAGGAGAGGAGAAAGACTGGTCTCTAGTGTGCCACAGAAACAATCAATTGTTCCATTCACTCCCATCCTAAATCTACAGTTCCAGTCCTCAAATCCAGCTGCACAGCTGATGCTCTTCTGAGTCCGGCGATGGATTGTGGGTGCAGAGCGAGGAGGACTAACCTGACTGTGCTGTACAAGGTGGTTGAGGGGGAGGGCGTCTGCTACATGACAGTGAGGTGAGAGGGACAGGCCTCAGTCAGTGAGAGAGAAACGTGCGAGGTGATTGGTCAGCGCTGCACTTGCATCTGCTGTGAGGTCTGTGACTGGTTCTGAGCGGCGACCTCTGGGCCCCGGCTGGCCAATCGGCTGAGGATGTTCCTCTCGGACATTTGCAGCCGCACGGCGACCGGGGGTATCCTGGCGATGGTTGCCGGGAGACGTGTGACGTCAGCCTTCATGTCGCTCAGCAGTTCCTCCAGCTGTTTGAGAACTGGAAATCAAACATGAATGAGCTTTGAGCATCGCTTTGATAATCTAAATGAAGGACTGTTTTAGTGTTAGGTTGGTTTGTGTCTCGGGAAATTTTAGGATTAAAAATGACCATATTTTAGCATCAGGCTACAGTTGGCCCAGATTCTGGCTCAAGTTCTGTCAAGTGTTATGTTGAAAGGCAGTTGCTGACAGGAGACAGCTCGGGCTACTGACTACTGGGCTTCAACAGCATTCAACAAACTTTTGAGTTATAAATCTACTACTAACAATCTGCATTTAATCAAACATTTGACTGTCATAGTCCTTAAAACCCTTCCAAACTGTGACATGAGCAAGCATCAGTGACAGAATCCGTTCAAATTTATTTTTTTCTCCTAGAGTTATTTGTCTATCCATGAATGACGCAGCACTTCACAGAATGATGGGATGCGCCATTGTGAGTTTAAAATTTATGCTGATGCTATTTTTTCCACGTCGCTTACTTTGAAAGCAAGGCATCATGGAAGAAGAACAGCTGATTTATGACAAGCTGTCATCTTTAAAACCTTAAAGGTGTTCTACTGGGGATGTATAATGTTTACTTCCTTAACAGGTAAGGAATATCTGTTCATATTCCAACATGGAAGCTACTTTATCTTTAACAGCAGTGCTGCACTTGATGTTTTATGCTGGTTACGTCAGCAACTGCAATTAGGTCCACAAATTTAAATACTTTTGTTTATATGATAGGTTCAATTTTCCAGTTCCTTACAGTATCACAATGGTAAACATTTGTTCTTCATTACGCACTACATCAAACCACTCTTAATCAGAAGTACATCAATGGAAACTGTTGCGTCAAACCAAATAGACAATTCAAGCTAAAGGAATATTATTATGAGATGATAGCACAGGACTTCTACGACACTTCTGGATGTCCAATTTGCATATTTCCCAGGTTCACTAGAACCCTCACTTTACTGACAGTGTTACTTTTAAGTTTTACCTTTATGCAGAACTGCGTTGGCAGGCTTATTTCCAGACATGGACTCCTTGCTGAGGTGCTGGTGGGACTCAGCAAGACACTCCACCTCACTGAAGCGAGTGTTGAGGGCCATGGAGGGGTGAGCCGGGTCCTCTGTCATATTCAGGTACGCCGCCCTGCGCAACTGCTCCTCGATTACCAACGCCTGCTCCAATAGCTGTACAAGAAACAAAGAAACACAACATGTCCAGTGAAATATGACAAATACACAAACTCACGGGGGAAACATGGTAATAGGAAGTTTGGGCAATTCACCTTGAACCTGCGAGCCAGAAACTTGTTCTTGATCTCCAGGAAGTTTCCTCTGCTCATCTCGCCTTTGAAGGGTTCATTGAGGATGGCAAACCTTACATCGTTCTGCACATCCTGCCACCGAGCGTAGCCATGTCTGAGAGACGCAGAGGTCAAGTGTAACAACATGTTTATGTTGAGACGATTAGATTACAACAATTTTTCCTCACGCACATTTTAAGGACAGTAACGGTTGATTATCACGTGGGAAACTTTACAAATATGATACTGGACAAGTATTGATCAAAATAGATGATTATTAATTAATAGTAAACATATCACAATCGAGAACCGTAAAAGAGGAGACAAAGGGCTGACATTGCAGCATGGCCTTGTTGTGCTTCATTCTGGCAGCTAGCAATAACAGCTGAACTTCCCAAAACACACACTGAACCCCTCAAAATTGCTTGTTTTCTCAAGCCAACAGAAAAATACTCAAAAGATACTCAACCCTCTTTCCAATGTCCAACCAAAACCAGCTAATTTTCATATTCAAGAATTTAGAACCAAGCTAACTGATTCATCAAGTAACAAAACTACTTATTTCATCTCTAAAGAGAAAACAGTCACGTGAAAATTTAACAATCTCTGTGTCAAGAATTTGTCCATTTAAAAGGATACTGAATGATGCCAGCCAGCAGCCAGTAGTCATGGCGACGATGCCAAATCTCAAAGGTCTTCTTGGTGACAGTAGCCGCCCGCTCTTCATTCTGCCAAAGAGAGTGAAGCTCTGCAAAGGAGGACAGAAAGGTCAAAAGACACAATCTAAAGAGAAAAAAGAGAAGAGAAAGAGAGGAAAAAAGTTTGTGTGTATTTGTGTTCACCTGTGAATCCTCCATCAGCAATGTTGAACATGAACCTCTGCTTGGTGGCTTTTTTCTTTTCTTCACTGACATTGACCACTGACGCAGCTGTTGCTCCTTCTTTGGGGTTTTCCCCGTTCTGCAATTTGCCAGACTCATCTGGTTTCACGCCGTCCTTCTCCTCTTTTTGCTCTGTAAATAAACAACAGAAACAAGACAACCTCTTATAACGGAGACAGGCAGGGAATTCTATCGTTGACACTTAGTATATTTACATTTAGACATATAGCCTTACCCTAACTAATTATGTATGTCTCCATCTGACATTTTATAAATAGTTTAAAAGATGTCTAATGTATTAACTTTCATCTCAAAACGTGTGTGACTGTTGACATCTGTGCACCTTTTTTCTCCTCTGTTGAGGGACTGATGTCCATCTTCTCATCTTTTCCTTCCTCAGCTGAAACAAAAGAAGCACCGTTATGACAGAAAAAGGAAGCAAGGAAACGAGACACAACATGAGACACAAGGGTGTGAACATCTGCCTCACCTTTAGACTTATCCTCCTCTGACTCCATCTTGCCCTCTACACCGTCACCCTTGACCTCAGCAGCAGCGTCCTTCTCCACTTCTGAAGTCTTGTCCTTCTCTTCTTTTTCCTTGCTCATGTCTTCAGCCTCCTCCTTGCTGTCATCTCCATTTCCAGTCTCCTTCTCTTTCTCCTCCTTGCCTGCAGCGATGTCTACTTCTCCTTCGTTCTTTTCAGGTGCAGGGGATTTTTCAGATTCATCTGGTATTTCAATAATCTTGAGGAGGGGAGGCAAGTTTCACATTAGAAAAATCTGCAAACTCATCTAATGTAAAGCATCGCTGCTGGTAGATATAAAAGCAGAATTTACCTCTGGATCATCTGCCTTCTTGGCTCCTTTGCCATCCTCACCCTCCTTCTTCATGTCTTCCTTATCGTCTGATTTAGACAAATCTTCTGAAAAAAACAGAATACAAATGTGAGCGACAGGTATGCAAAGAGAGTATTTACATCCTGGCTTTGCTTTAACTGCTACCAAAGAAACAAAAGACTAATTTTTGAGCCTTATCATTGTATGTGGTTTTCGATTTTTTAATTTTTTTTAAAAAAATATAACAAATTATTTGACTGCAACGATCAATTCTACGTCCATTGTACAGAATCAGGTGGAATTTTTCATCGTATTTTGATAATACAGTAATGAGAACAATGTGTGTGTGTGTGTGTGTGTGTGTGTGTGATTTCAAGGACACATCTTAGACGCAAGACCAGTTAATTGACAAAGGTGGCTCGATTTGGGACCAAAGCTGTGTGCCCAGTTGGAAAGTTGTTGATTTTGGGGTACTTAGTAAGGGTAAGTTGACATGACATTACTATATTTCTACAGTATATAATTCACCCAAGAACTGACCTACTTAAGTGTGTGAGTGTGTGTGCACGTGTTTAAATGAACCTGGGACAGGAGTGTTGGGCTGTGTGTCTGCAGGGGTCCCAGTAGACGGAGTCTTGGGGTCTTCACCTGCGGCCAAAGCTGCAGCTCTTTTGTTCTCCTCCAGCTCTGCCATCCAGGGCATCGACCACTGACCGTTCACATGCTCAAACTCCTGCACCTGTGAATTAACATGTCAAACCATTCAGCCTGTAACTCAAACACTTGCTATATCTCAACACGCCTTTTACAGTCTTTTTTTTTTTTTTTTTTTAAACTGGTAAATTATACCTTTTTCCTTATGAGCGACATCACACCAATACGGGTGAGCACATGTTGCCTTGACAACCCTTCGCGTGGGACGCCATCTGCAAAGGTCTCAGCGCCATCAGCCCCTGGCTCACAAAGGTGACGCATGAACAAAGACACGTAGGCCCTGAGAGCAGATTTAAGAGAAGACAGTAGACAAATGTCGACATAAATATATTTGGAAAATGTGAAAATCTTGTTAAGCCGGAAACACATAAAAAAAAGCACAATAATAAAGACGAATGCTTAACATACCACATTGTTGAATAGAGATATCAAGAGGCTTCTGGAGCAAACACCAAAGACAAGTATACTGTAACCATGCATGAGGCGGGATTAAGTCTGGGTTTTGGTGTCATATCACAGCCATACTTTTTTCTCTGTTACTAGTTATCCAATGAATATCTTCTAAAACATTTTAAGCCACGCCATCACTTTGCCTGAAGAAAATGGCTTGAACAGTTGAATTATATTCTGAAACTGTCTGATTAAAGATTAAGAAGAAAAATTTATCAATGTGACCTGACATTTGATGCAGACTTTAAAGTGTTAATCTCAAAGATTTTCATTTAGTTAATGTCTGTTTGTTGCCGTCTATCACACAGTGAGGTAAAACTATGTTGACTGCCTTTGGTCACTGATGATTTGTATTTGAGGCATTATGGAGTACAATGATCTGGGTGTCTGTGGTGACATTCCCTTGCTGAATCAGTAGCAGCGCACAGTTAGTGACGCCTTTCACATCAGTCAGCAGGGGTTGGTCTGCTCAGAGGATGGGTGGAGCTAACGCAGCAGGCTCGCTCTTAGTTCTGTCTCACTGGCAATGGTACTTTTTTATTTCCTTTGAGTTACAGTGGCGGATCAACACACAGAAAATACAGCATCCAGGCGATGACAGTTCAAGTACAAGTACAGGCCCAAATATTAAAAAAAATAAAATAAAATCACAGACGTCATGCAGTCAACACTGTTTGCCTTTAACGTGAACTCTGGGAGATGAGGTCCCAAAGCACGCCTGCAAATACATCTTATCGCCAAAGGTGCTGTCAGAAACAGTTTAACTCGTATTTATGAGATAACCACTTACAGTACTTGACAGTTTTTGATGCTCTGCTACAGACACACTTTGTGTAGTAATACAGAAAAAAATTATTGAGGTTAAATGTCCAAAGAAGCAGAAAAATATCACAGAGGCTCACTTGAATTCTTTCTCAGATTTCCCTCGGAGGTCTCTGACCAGCCACTGGTTGGTGAAAGCATCCTGGGGAGGCATCCCATAACGCATCACTGCATTCAGGAAAGCCTTCCTCTGTCGTGCATTGAAGCCCAAAACCTAAAAAGAGGTTCAATTAAATGCTTAAAGAAATAACAAATTTTCAGGCTTAAATCATTTTCAAGGCACTTATCCTCATTTCTCTTTTGCAGTGTCTAATTTCTCATCTGTCTCACCTCGATGTTCCCGCCCACTCTCGCCAACAGCGGAGGCAGCGGTTTGTCACGATCGTTCCTCAGCCCTTTACGGTTTGGTCTGCGTGCATTAGCTAAAAACAAAATGACAAGTCACTTTGTTAGATTCAGCGTGCATAACAGATTTTCACATTCACTTGAAGACATGAAAAATGGAAAGTAAAAAATCAAACTGTGATGTATTGTCATGTGTGTTCTTAACGTCCTAAAGTTGCTCTGTGAGGACTTACGGCTCATCACGGCACACTCTGATCCTGCAGCTGTCCCTCCACACAATCTGTCGGCACTTCTACATTAAACGCTTCTTCTAGAAGCATAAAGCTTTCAGAACATTAACCACTGAAAGCAGCATTGTGTAACACTCAATTTAATATAAGTCAATCAATAGAAAACATTTACACTCTTCTCTTATAAATGAATTTAACAGACTGTCTTTTTTTTGCATCAACTTATAAACATTGTATAACTATAAGAGAACACTTTGTTCTAAAACAGAAATTTCACAACAACTTAATTGACAGCTAATATGAAAACAAACAACCTCTTTAAATGTGCAAGTGGACATTTCAGCCTGCTGATAAACCACTGATTTTAATTTTCTTTTCCTGTATTTTTGCTTGTTTCCTTCTCTTTTCTTCCTTTTTCTTCTTCTTTTTATCTTTTCTTGCCTCTCTACGTTCAACGCAGATGATGCAGACACAGTTGCCCTTTTGTGAGGTGAAGTTGTCAATGAGGATATCATAGCTGTCGTCTGAATCTGAATAAGCGTCTGTGGAGGTGGTATGAAGGATGTTAGAAGATGAAAGAATTCTGGATCAAACAGTAGAAAATCCTTATTAACAGGAAAGTCCACTGCCATGTCTTAAGCTTTACTGTGACAAATCTGAAACCTAAATTAATGACAAACATCAAACGATTGGAACATGTTTTCCTTCACATAAGATTGGATGCATCCGTAAGTCTACCTTTCCACCAAAGCACACAAACACCCCTCTTCTCTTACCAGCATTGACCAAAACAGTGAGCCTTACCTTCACTCCGTTCATCAAAGTCTTCATCTCCCTCCTCTGAGGCCACCGAGTAGTCAGACTGGTTATCAGACTGATCCTCCTGCCAGTCTAAAGAGAGCACAGACACAGATATGTTGGACCAAAAAAAAAACCAAACAAAAAAAAGGGAGTAAAAATGCTTCATTGCCTGGTCAAAGTAAAAAAATTAATTGGAGCTGCATTCCCATTAAATTAAAGTCAGTGACACTTTTAGCCAGGAGGGGGAGCCACTGCTTAAAAGACACATTTTAGCAAAACATTTCCTAATGAACAAGGGCATAGTTTTACTAGTCAGCTCCAACATAACTGCACTGAGACTACACTGTCCTTACAACGAAATATACAGCAGTAAAACAAATTCAAGTCACAACATTCAACATAACCACAACATACATTACTTTCTTTGCAGTTAATGATGTAATCGTTATTGCTATCATTTGTTTATTTTCCATAGATTTAGAAAATGAAAGTATCTTGACTTCTACTAATGTGCTGATGCTGCTGTCCTGGTGATCCTTTATTTACATTGCTCAAGTAAGTTCGTATCAAGTGGACCGAAGGGGATGAGGAGGGGAGAGAATATTTAACATTCTTTCGTTTTTTGGTTTTCAACGGTAAAATGTGACAGGCTTACGCTCCACTACTGTTAGTATAAGTATTGCCAATTCAGTAAAATGTTACTTAATCTTTACAAATTTGAAATGATTTGTTCTCCTTAAAGATTAGAAGAACATCTTGCTTTAAGTCCATGGTTGTTTTAGGGCAAAAAAAAAAAAGTCCCTTTCTGTCTGGTTGCATGTGATTAATTTTTTGTTGTCACTCCTGAACATACATATAAGTTAAAAACCCTGCAAGTCAATAACCACAATCTTAACCTACTGGTGGCTTGATGCAGACTTCCTTTCTATCCTGCATAATCTGCTTCTGCACTTTGTTGCTATTGTTGGTAAAAAAGCAGGCTGAGCCAACAGCAAAAAGTTGGACTATATTTTCAGCACCTTTTTCAGCCCATTTTGTTTAATTGGTTGGAATTCTTTATGTTTTTAATGGGATCTCAATTAGTAATTAGTAAAAGTAATTTCAGCCCATTTCTTTGTAATTTTCCTTCATATGTAAGACTGTCCCTATGATTGTATTTTTTCAAACTAATGTGATGTGAGAAAGAAGGCATTAATTAATCTGAAATACATCTAGCACGTTTTAAGTCTCTAGTCTCTTGCCACTAAACAAAAATAAAACTTCATGCCATGCACTCACTGGATCTCCTACCATGTTACACCAACACACCACAAACACAAGTCCACCAACAGCACGTACACACACAAAAAGGTTGCATTATATATTGTTCTGTACCCTGTCTTATACCTCGGTCCTCCTGGGAGCCATCATTGTAGTTGACTGGCTTTCGAGTTCTTTTGCCTTTGCCCAGATTTCGGGCAAGATCTTCCTGCTGCTGCTCATAGTGGTGACGAAGCAGCTTCTCCCAATAATCGGGATCCACACTTTCCTCCTGCTTGATCACCTCCCTTTCCACCTCCTCCTCCTAAAAATAGGAAAAATTTTAAGTATACAATGTATGTTTCGAATGTGCAAAACGCCTATTGATTTGAATGGCATTCAAAATGACATTCAAAATAAAAACACATTTTGTAGACACACTCATACCTCATCCTCTTCATCTTTGACCACATACTGGGCCACTTTAAAGGAGCTGAGGTATTCGTTCATGCTCTGGATTTCAGTGTCATCTGTGGCATCCTGGTTCCTGTCTAGCAGACGTGCAATTGCCTGGTCATCATAGTGTATCACACTGCTGTCGTCCTCTTTGTTGTCTCCTGAAAGCAGAATAAGTCAAACTACAATTACCGCCTCGCTGTTGTATGCGTCAGCAAACCAGTTAACTTGCAGTTTAAATGCATGTCCGTCCAGACTACAATACATACAGACTTACAGAGTTCAAACGAGTTTAATAAAAGGTAAGGAGTGTTTTGGGGGGGTTTTAGGCAAAATGAAAATAATTTTTAAATTGACATGAATAATTATACTGTACTCAGAGTACAGAACACTGGTGGAGAGCTTTGTCACACGCTATAACAACAATCACCTGAATCTTAATATTAGCAAAACCAATGAACTTGACTACTGCTGGTTGTCTAGTAGAGTAAATTTTCATAGAGAAAAGTACAAAAGAATGACATTTCTTTTACGTGTTGACACGCTTTGCCGATAAAACCACTTCTTATGAAACTCAAAGTTGATGGATGTTGTTGCAAAGAAGCTTCAAACTTGCTTGGATGTTGCTCTCACACATCTTTAACCTGGCAGCTCAGGAGATCTCAACAATCAGCACAGGTTCAAGGAGGCCACCCAAGATTAGAGTCAGCATTTCAGTACGAGAACGGGAGAGATGGACTAGGGATGCACGATTTTATTGGCACCTTATCAGTATCGGCCGATACTGGCTTTAAAACTACCTTTCGGATGTCAGCCAGCACGCCAATATCTACTGATATGATAACCAATAAAATAACAGGCTGCTGTTTCCCTGATTAAACGCCTGAGTTGAGGCCATGTTTCATGTTCCCCGAGAACAGATGTTGTGTTTTCTTAATTTGTCACTTGTTAAACAAGCTTAATTTTCCCTGGTTGTGGGTATTGTTCTGATTGTCTCAGGGAGAACAAATACAACAAGTAGGATGTATCTTGCTTGTTATGTTTAAAAGCAATTGTCATAAATAAATATGACAAGTTTACATAACGTAAGTTCAAGTATTTTTTTTGGCACAAGGAATGAGTATTACATAATTTTAAGCTTTGTATTTTTATGCCTGCATTTGTCAGAGGGCCAACACGGTAAGAGTTTGCATATTAATATTATAATATGTAAATTCCACTACAGAAAAGACTTGATGATCTCTGCAATTGGCTGTGGGGGAAAAATAGACATATATTGGTATTGATTATTGGCCAAATGAGTTGGAAAATATCAGCATATTGGATATTAGCAAAAAATCCAATATCTTGCATGCCTACGATGGACGGACAACCCAAAACATAATGCCAGAAATCAGACTGAACTTTACCCCTCACTCTCTCCACACCTTTAGCCTCGATCTTCTGCACTGCTATTATTTGCTTATCTTCAAAACACAAGAATAACAATGGGCAGTACCATAAATCTTAGATAGGAAAACCCAGTCGATTAAATGTTTCAAACAAGTGTTTAGCTATCCGATGACAAATTAGTGCATCAATAACTCACTAGTGGCTTTCTTTTTTCCCAGAACAACATTATTTTCTAATTTTCATTATTACTTTTAATGATATGCTGCAGCATGTTGTGAATAATATTTGTTTGAGTGAAACGAAAGCTTGAATAGACTCATCAAAAGAGTGTACAATACACAAACACCCAAATCTGTTTGGCTTTAATAATAGCCAAATACTAATTAAAATTTACCATGTTTTGATCCTCTACAGACCACTGATGCACTCGGGACATTTTAATTTTGGCACCTACAATAACATACAAGGGAAATTATTAAAGATGGATGCATCTGGCAGGGGGTTCAAGTCAACTCACCATCTCCGACTTCATCCTTGAACAGTTCTTCAGTACCAAACTTCAGTATGTCATCAAGCTCCTGCTTAGACATGGAGCCTGTCTTGGAGCCAAGACCAGGTCGCACCACCAGATGGGTGAGCATCATTTTCTTCTTCGCCACCTGGTAGAAAGATGTGGATGGAAGACAAACAAGTGGTGAGCAGGTAATCACAGAATCCTGCCATGGCTGAAATATAATTTCCAACCGCATGTTTCTCGACAGACCTGTGTGATCCTCTCCTCCACAGACGCTTTGGTAACAAAGCGATAAATCATCACTTTTCTGTTCTGGCCGATACGGTGAGCTCTGCTGAACGCCTACAAAGCGCACGCACAAAACAAACAACATAATCACCTATCACCCAAATATACAAACGTGCTGACATCCAAGTGAAGTTAAGCCTGAGGTGTGCAAACCTGGATGTCATTGTGGGGATTCCAGTCAGAGTCGTAGATGATGACGGTGTCAGCTGAAGCAAGATTAATGCCCAAACCACCAGCTCTGGTAGAGAGAAGGAAAGCAAACTGAGGAGCCCCAGGAGCTGCCAGGAAGAAAAACAGAAAGAAAACGAGGAGAGAAAGAAAGTTAATGCACCAATTGCTTACCAAGCAGCATTCATATGCAACACAACAATGCATGTATACTGTATATGGCTCACCATTAAAGCGATCAATAGCCTCCTGTCTCAAGTTGCCAGTGACTCCTCCATCAATTCTCTCATATTTGTATCCCTCGTTCTCCAGGAAGTCCTCTAGCAGGTCCAGCATTTTGGTCATCTGAGAGAAGATCAAAACCCTGTGGCCTCCATCCTTCAGCTTCCTCATCATCTTCTGCAGCAGCATCAGTTTTCCTGAAGACTTGGTCAGAGCATTGCCCTCATACATGCCATTTGGAAGTTTCGGTGCCTCCTACAAGAAAGAGAAGAGATCTGACTAAAATGATTGCATTAAACAAATTATGATGGTACACTGTGCTACAATGCAACATGCACCCCAGGAAGAAAAGAGTTTAAAGTGAAAAGGGTTTGGGATCGTACTGTGGCGGCTGCAGGGAAGAGGTAGGGGTGATTGCAGCATTTTTTCAGGTCCATCACCACGTTGAGCAGAGAGACTTGGTTTCCTCCTCCACGAGTGTTCAGGGCCTCAAAGTTACGCGTGAGGATGAACTTGTAATATTTTCTGAGTTACAACAAAAAACAATAAAAAAAAAGAGAGATCAGACAAAGATAAATATATTGCACACACGTCCAGAATTTGGACTCATACCAAAAACTTAAACTTTTCTAAATGAATGTCTATCCATAGTCCTCAATATGTAACCTGTTTTTGTTTTCATGGCAGGTTTTTATACTTTTAACATCTGTTAAAAAATATTATCTCTTAGCTTACTTCTGCATGGGGCTTAGCTCCACTCTGACTATGAGCTCAGTCTTTGAAGGCATGTGCTTGAAAACATCAGCCTTCAGCCTCCTGAGCATGTGTGGTCCCAGCATGTCATGGAGCTTCTTGATCTGGTCCTCTTTGGCAATGTCTGCAAACTCCTCCAGAAACCCTTCCAGGTTACTGAGGAGAGAGTCAGAAAAAGCACATAAATACAGGCCTGGTGCGGGAGGCCTCGTCGTACCTGCATACTGCCATTTATAGGGCTACTGACTTGAATCTCTCTGGGGTCAGGAAGTTCAGCAAGTGGAAAAGCTCCTCCAGGTTGTTCTGAAGAGGGGTGCCAGTTAGCAGCAGCTTGTGTTGCAGCGGGTAGTTGTTCAACACTCGGAAGAACTGGTAACAGGCAGGGAGAAATGTGAAAGAAATCAGAATTATGTTTGAAACAACGGAGAAACAAACACTTCTACAAAGTAATCTATGTTATTACCTTGGACTGGTTGTTCTTGAGTCTGTGAGCCTCATCCACAACCAGACAGGCCCACTCAATGGAGCCCAGCACAGCCTGGTCAATGGTGATCAACTCATAGGATGTCAGCAGGACGTGGAATTTGACAGTTGAATCTTTCTGTAAAGCACATAGAGAGAAGTCAAACTACCAAACAGATAAAGAACTAGATTTTGGCCATACAAAATTATTGTGGCAGCAAGTAATAGTTAGCTTTAGTAATACAGTGCCACAAACTTAAACTAGTTGTTGAGCCTGTATCTATTCCTGCAGCATTTATTTATTTGCAATATAAAGTCCATCAAGTGTATTTATTATTGCTATGCAGGACAAAAAGGGCAGTTACACAGGACTAAGGCACTGATTCAACCTGACACTTTTTCATCACACCAATATCACTTCAATCCTTTCATCAACACTCTTTCTCTGCTCTCTGCTTTTCCCTTACCTTCATCTTGGATGCTTTTTTGCCACCACGGATGGCATTTCCCTCAAAGGAGAACTCATTTTCTCTGATGACAGCTCGGCTGTCTTTGTCCCCAACGTATGTCACCACGTACATGTCAGGGGCCCACATCTCAAACTCTCTCTCCCAGTTAATGATGGTGGACAGGGGGGCGCTGACTAGGAAGGGACCTTTGGAGTGACCCTGTAATAGTGGAGGACAAAGTCAACGATAACATGTCAAGCGTTTTCTATATAGCTGCAATTCTATAGAGATTTATCTAAAGAGCATCACAGGTAATGATCTTACCATCAAAGCAGACTGGGGTTCATTGTCTTCCCTAAAGACACTAACAATTGTGGCCTTGTGGACTGACCCCAACCTAACCCTTTGACCAGCACAAGTTACCTACTGCAACTTTACAATACACCATCCTTACCTCTTTGTATAATGAGTAGAGGAAAACAGCAGTCTGCACAGTCTTGCCTAAACCCATCTCATCGGCCAGAATCGTGTCTGTGGCCTGAGCCCAAGAAAACCTCAGCCAGTTCAACCCCTCCAGCTGGTACGGATGCAAAGTGCCTCCTGTGCTGTCCAGGTAATCCGGCTGTCGATCAAACTTGATGGTGGGCTGGAAGAAAGAAATCAGAATATTAATTTTATATGTATCCTGATTTTGGCTTTCTTTTATTGCACAGAGGGAATAAACTAGCCAGCAATGCATCATTTTATTCATAATGATCTTTTAGGTGGTTGCAAAAACCACACATGAAAGGATTAATTTCACAAAAAAAGTTGTGTTTGTTGAAAATACCAAAGTTTTATTTTAATTGTTGGTTATAAGCTTCAAAATACTTACATCTACAACTGGATTCACAGGGGGTCGCTCTGCCTTCTTGACTTTGACTGCTTTCTTCAGCTTCTTTCCTGGTCTGCCCTCCTCCCCCACCATCAGCTCTCTTTAAGAAAATTAGTTTGTGAGATAAAACATACTTTCCCCCCCCGTGTTTACACATACAATGAGAGAATTAAACATTTTGTAAATCTCTGCATACCTGTGATTCCAGTATGTCTGTTTGTAGGTGTCAAACTCAGGGATGTCCATGTCTTCACTCTCCCAGGTAGACTGGTCATAAGGCAAATCTCTCCATTTGATTAAATAATGTACGTTGTTCTTTTTATCAACGCTATACAGAAAAAAAACATACAGGAAGGATGGAATCTTTATAAAGTACTGTTAGTATGTTTGCTCTCAATGTGTTAAGATTCATCATACAAATAACTGTCACTGATCTTTCCCAATGGTATAAATTATGTTGCAGTGTTATGGTTTTTGTTTTTCATTCTTCTGTATTATTTTAGTCCCTCATTTTTGTCTTATTAGGAATAAAAAATGAAATCTTGAAGTCAGTAACTACAAAAATATGCATCAAACCCAACAGAGAATAACCACCTGGCAAAACAAAAATCAATTTTAAGACTCAAATACTAATAAGGGTTCAACACCGTTTAAGAAAATATACATTTAGCGTATGCTTCTTTTAGAGTCTCATAGAGTTTTTTGGTATATAAGACTATTTGTGTCCTACCTATGATTGAGGATACGGTGGATCATCAGCCACTCCATCTTGACTCCATAGCGGTAAAACTCCTCCTCCATATGAACAAAAAGAGGATCCTTGTTCTTCCTCTTTGTGCTTTTGTCATCATCACCCTCACCTCCGAAATCTACAGGCGGTGGTTCATCCATGTCAGTCTTTCTCTGGTAATTACGGAACATCACCTGGCAATTCAGCTCCAGCTGAGGACAAGCAGCAGGGAGGGAGAGAGAGGACAATTGGGTTTGTTTGTGTCTTGTGTGTATGTGAGGAAAGTGCAGAGAAAAATCCGGTTTCAACTACAGGCAGAGATAGTTTGAGGGAGTGTGTGGTACCTGTAGCTCCAGCACCCAGGAGCAGTGCCAGTAGGACATATTGCACCATTTGACAAAGAACTCCCTCTCCCTGCGGCCCGCCAGTGGTGGGGGATCAGGAGCATCAGCAGGGAGGTCAGCAGGGCGAGGGACAGGCGTGGGGGCTGGTGGCTCCCCCCACCGCCATGTTAAAACCTTCTGGACTTTGCCCTTCATTGGTGGACACTGTCAATGATTAGAAAAGAGGAATAAATAAGTAAAGACTGGATGCTCATTAGTGAACAATTAGCCACTACAGCAAATTCTGCTTCATAAAGTTAAATGAATAAAGAACTCTTAGGATGTGAGAAATCCTCACAGTACAGGCTTGAAAACAGCAATGGTTTATCTAAAATACTGTAGGCGTGCACATGATAGGATCTGCATTCCCACGCACTCCCACTTGTGCACATGCACGTGCAGACTCGTGCACGAGTGCACTGCACTCACCTTGCAGCGGGGGCAGATCCATTCTCCATTGGGGATTTCAGGAAGAGGGGGGTTGAGACAGTGGATGTGGTAGGAGGAGGGGCAGGTGTCACAGCAAAGCAGCTCCCCTCCATCCTTGCACACCCGGCAGAACTCAATGTGGTGGTCGTCTTCTTCCTCCACTCCTTCATCCCTCCTGTCTTCCTCATACTCCCCTTCGGCCTCAGAGAGATCATCCCTGGCCTCCCACTGGATCCCCTCCTTCTCCTGGTGGCAGAATTACAGAGGGAGGTGGTGTGTTCGAGGGGGGGAGGAGGGGGGCAGACAGGCAGGGAAGGTATGCGGAACGGAGTGGGAGAAAAAAAGGGGAGGGGTGAGGGGTGATTTCAAGAGCGCCGGCAGTATGTGTGTGTGTGTGTGTGTGTGTGTGTGTGTGTGTGTGTGTGTAGAATCTGTAAAAGAGTGCGTGTTTACAGGTAGAATAAATGTATTTGTGTAAAGGTGTGCAAGATCAGA
>JAQLOL010000025.1:11222789-11240798 GCA_029783665.1 Naso thynnoides | reverse complement strand
TTGAATGCCCCTTACACATGCATGTACGCGCGTGCACAAGCACTCACGTGCAACACCGTCACCAACACCTTCTCCTCCTCCCTGTCTCCCATATGCACAGCTATCTTTCCACCTCCCATGTACTGCCCCCCCCCCCATCCTCCCCCCAATCATCCCATAATATTCATGGGTCGTCCATTCCCTTTGCCCCCTCCCCCCATGTGCACACAGCTCGCCGCCCACTTTGCCACCCCCACTTCCCTGCCTGACAACACCACCGTCCGCCATCCCATAATATTCATGCACACGCTCCGCACACATTCATACACAGCAGTGCATTTAGCTCTTTGTTGGCAGAGATGCCTGAGCAATGCGAGCATGCTCATGCACAGCAGTCATGTTTCTGCCCGCTATGATTATTCCATCCGCACTCAGTCTGCTGAGGCAGGTAGCTCTCAAGTGCAGAGAGAGGAAACAAAGCAATTGAGGAGAGAGCAAAAGGTGGTGGGTCATATTTCTATCTCATAATGACCTTGGGTGGAAATGCGGTTATGAAGTCGAGAGTTACCCTGAGGCAACCATCTTTGAAAAAGGCCTATCATCCATCCCATGGAAGCAAAAGTGGACAAAGTAAGATTAGTTCAGAGTTGCCCTATCTCGGCAGACTCTCTGAAAGTCTGTCCTTGCCTCCCACTGTAACAGAGTGAATACAAGTCATCTCAATGTATATGTCATGCTGAAGCTTTAACAAGCATCTCTTCAGGCTCTGCAACCTGGCTACAGTCAATCAGCAATGGACCATTTCAGCATGATAAAATGTCCACAAAATGGGGGAAAGATAAAGATAAAAAAGAGGGCAAGTTATTTACGAGAGAGGGGTGAAGGGATGAGCATAACAGAGGCGCCGGACATGACGGTGGCCAGCTCATCACCATGGCGTTGCTGTGGGAGACAGCGGAAGACGTCACTTGAAGAAACAGGGGACACAAAGGAGGAATATGGCATGAGGAGGACAAAAAAGGAGGGAAGGGGGCCTACAAGAAACCTGTCTCTGCAGATGTTGACAGTGGAAAGTGTGTGTGCCTGTGTGTGTGTGGACAGGGTGACCAGTTACTCAAGAACTGGTTTCAGAGCTTTCAGGTAAATGGGCCACCAAATCCTTGACAAGGACTGTAAAAGAGTCTGCAAATGTTTGTTTCCAGTGCCAGAACAACTCATTTGATTCAACAAACGAGCCCTTAAGAGCAGCAAATAAGCTTCATCAGGTGTGACAAGGCTGTAGCAAAACATTTTTACATGATTGGCCTCTGTAATAAAAATTAAATGTCTCTGAAGTGAATTTATTCATCCATAACACTGAGGAAATTACAATGCTTGCATCTTAATCAGCTGACACTGATCATCTTACTTACAAAATAAATCATTAAACCATAGATAAAACAACACAAAACTAAGACTAAGTGCAGTAACTATGTAGGTAAAAATAAAGAATTCCTTCATTTTGAGAAATTTAGGATGAGGATCTAACAATGAATGAGCTAAAATAATTATCCCATACAAATGTGTACTTATCAAATAATAAACACAATTTAGTTTTTACTGTAGCGTCTGTCTACAAATATATTTTTCTCATTTCAAAATATTTTTGATGTGTAATTGTCTTGCTAAGTTTTTTGCACCCCATTAATAAGACAGTTTAGTCTAATTGTAAGAAAAAAAAAACAGGCCTAAGTAAGGCCTGCTGCTGGATAAGCTAGCATGCTAAGAGCTAACTAGCCTTGTCTAGCAAAGTAGCAAAACTGCCGTGTACATGATGGTTAAACCTCTCCCTCTGACTCTGACTGTGGAATTTATATGATTATGTGTTGAGCTACAAAACCTGTGTTTGAAATAGATGCATCTTCTATAATAGTTCATTTCTTTCAACTGAAGTAGCTGTTCAAGCTTAAGTTACACTTTGCAGATACTGTGTATTTCTAAAAATAATTTTCTTTATCTTTTTGGAGTATTGGTGGCAATAGCTTGCTTAAAAAGGTACAAAAATAAGTTTTTGCAATTTGTGAGTAGTCCTGAAAGCAATTAGAGTTCAAATCTTTCTCAGAAATGTCATAATTTCTGGGACACAAAAGACAAATAATGCTCCTTCACAACATTTACAGATAAAAGAAATACACATACACAACAATGAAAACTGCAAAACATCTTTTAGTCGCAAATGAAATTAAATAATGTTTTGCAAAGATCCAGGTTTGTCCTTCAGGTTACATTCTGTTCTTAGAAGACTGAGAGATTCTCTGTAATGTTACATCACTTGCTAAACAGAGAGAGACAAAAGGAGGGAAAACTTGTACAAACTCTAAAAAAATACATATTTAGGTTAAACAAGTATAATCCCATAGGACAAATGTTTTGCCAAAAATAAAGATAAATCATGCAATACAGTTCATTTGCTATGCTGTAGCTAAATTAAAACATTGTTATGGGTACATTAGGTTCACCTCTCAACTAATACACACATAATGCCGTTCATGGTTTTCTCATCTGTCACAAACTTGCTTTGTTATTCTTTACTGCTTTTTCCTAACCCCAGTGTAACTCTCTACTTATGCTCTCCTTCCCCTCCTATCTTGTGATTTATTTGCCTCAGTTCCAATATTTGTCGGCAGTGTGTTTTCTTCCCCTTGTCTAAATGTCACCCCTTCTTCTAAGACAATATAGGGAATGGGAGCGAGGGAGAACGAGAGGGCAAATGTGGGGGAGATAGAAGAAGAGGAGGGGGTAGGCTCGTAAAATGAGTAACAAAGTTTGGGAAAATTAAACATTAGGTAAGACACTTCTTCACATGCATATACATATATGTGGCGACACAAATGCTAGTCATAGTTTTTGACGCAAGGGTTTTGCAGGACATCTGATGGATCAATATCCCTGCAGAGCATTTCCACAGAGGAAACAAAAGGCTTCAGTTCGTGTTGTCTTTAAGTGTTTCTCTGCAGCAAATGCACTCGAGCACACACACTGACTTGCGTGGATAAGAAACACACTCATTTATTTGTGATAATAATTCAAAGGGGCTCAGATTAAAGGTCTCAAGTCAAACAAACAAAACAGAAAGCATACTTACTTAGTACGACTACTATCCTTCTCAAAGCCACCTCCTCCCCTCCCTTGCTATCACTCCACACCCTGGATCACGCCTGTCCTCTCTCTCCCACCCTCATTCTCTACCTCCTTTATAACCCATCACTCCCGTCTCAATGCTCTCACTCATTCTTGCAGTTTCAACCTGCAATGGACAAGTTTGTTTTCTTGGGAACAAAACCGAGCACTTGCTGACACAATGCTATTTCCTTTTTTGTAAATATTTGAATTTTACCAGCACTTCTGGATTTTAACTTTTATTCTCTGGGGACGGATTCGACTGTTGTTCATTAAATTTTTGGACATATGGACTTAATTTTGTGTGTAAAGGACGAGTTTTGCTTGCAGTTTGTAAAACATTCCTGTGAGCATGCTTTTGCTGTCACTGACAGCACAAGTGAAGAAACTGATGAACAACTTTATTGACTGAAATTTGGATAAATTTCAATTCGAATCACTTTTATATCAAATATAAGAATAGCTGGATATCACAGGACATCTGGTAAGAATCAATGCTATTTCTGGAAAACAAAAACTGTGTGTTTTCTTAAAGCAGCAGCAGCAGTGAGAAATTATTGTTTATTTAAAGTTTGCTGAAAATGATCTGTAGAAAAAGAATGATCAGTGACTCCAGAAGTGTTTTTGTCTGAATTGTTAACTTTGTCGCTTCAACAGATATGCGGGGATCATCCCCAGACTCCGGGCCGCAAACATAAACCAACAGTAAAACAAACAGACAGACGGATACTTCAACTGTGGAGACGGCCAGCGTGCTGTCCAAAGACCCAGCCTGACGCACGGAGACGGACAGACAGACGGACAGTCTGATGCCAACTGTCTCCACTGTCAATCTCACGGCACCACTCCTCCTCCTGTTGCTATGGGCAACCCACCCCACCATGGCAACCAACTGGCTGTAAGTCCAGCGTGCGAGGAAGGAAGAGAAAGAGGGAGTTTGTTTGTCATGCTATAACTTTTAAAAGATGGTGACATGTCTCTAAATCTCTTTCAGTCGCCCCCCTCGCTTTCTTTGTCTCACTGCTGGTGACCTTTTCTCTTTTCTGTCTCTCTGCCTTTTCTGTCTTCTTTGCCTGGTCTTCCCCTTGTTTCCATTCTCTCTAAAACTCTGCCTGATCTTTATCTCTTCATCCTTTTTGTGCCCTCTATTCTCCTCTTCGTGTGCTCTTCCTCTTCACTCCCTCCCCTTTTCTTCAGTATGCGTCCTTTTTGCCCCCTTGTCCAATAATTTCCATTTTCCAAACCAGCTCTGAGTCACTGTACCCCACCTTCTGTGTCCCAGCTCCCTGGCAAGGCTGCCTCGCTCCAGGGCCGTGTCTGGTGCTGCCCCATGTGCGCGGCTGAGGGGGCTGACCCCAGGGCAGGTGGGGGTGTGCAGGGCACGAGGGGAGGTTATGGAGTCCGTACGCAAGGCAGCAGAGATGGTCATAGAAGAGGTATGGCGAGAGGGCAGAAAGTCTAAAGGTTATGACCTGCTACAACACAGACTAATTTCACACTAATTTAATTTCATGCTATCATTATCAGTATTATCGGCGTGTGCTTGACTTGATACATTTTATATACGTACGAGCCCTTGATCTCACTGCTATGCATGTCACTCTCTCACTCAGTGCCAGCACCAGTTCAGGAATCGCCGCTGGAACTGTTCCACCACCCCACGTGGGATCAATGTATTTGGCAGAGTCATGAACCAAGGTGTCCCTATACTGAACATTTGTCATGTACAGTTACGTGTCGATGCACCCATACATTAAGCAACCCTCACATGCACTTCCAAATAAGAATTTCTGTATCTCTATTTTGGTATTTAGGGACTCGTGAGGCAGCCTTTGTGCATGCTCTGTCCTCAGCAGCTGTGGCAGTGGCTGTGACCCGCGCCTGCACCCGCGGGGAGCTGGAGAGGTGTGGCTGTGACAGGAAGGTCAGGGGGGTCAGCCCCGAGGGTGAGCTTGGATTCCATTGCATAAAAATGTAAAGGGTAAATCCACACTGAGTCATCATATACACAGACAACAATAACAAATAAAAACCCTGTTAAACCGTTTTCTGTGAGTTAAAACTTTTAATATGAAGCACTGATGTCCACATCCCAGGCAGTGATGTTACAGCGGGTATTTTCGAAACAGCTATAAAGGTCAAAGCGACCTCTCCTGTAAAATTATTGATGAGATTTTAACCCTAAGTATAAATCAGATGAAAGATCAACAGACAGCACTGCAGCAGCTGCTTTTGCCTTGTGTGATTCAATGTTGGATTCACCATTTAGAAGCCTTTTTTTAGCTTAATATGAAATTTTGCAAAATTTTCAAGGACACGGTGATCCACTATACTGTGTGTCCTACCACAGGTTTCCAGTGGTCAGGGTGCAGCGACAACTTGTCCTATGGTGTGGCTTTCTCTCAAACATTTGTGGATGAACCTGAACGAGCCAAGGGGCTGTCAGCAGGGCGCCCGCTCATGAACCTGCATAACAACGAGGCTGGTCGAAAGGTCGGTGGCAGCAATCTGACGGCATCTCACTTAATTTCCAAATGGGCCTACCTTTATATTCACGATCCTCTCATCTTCAGGCCATCCTTCACAACATGCAGGTGGAATGTAAGTGTCATGGCGTCTCTGGCTCGTGTGAGTTGAGGACCTGCTGGAAGGTTATGCCTCCATTCAGGCGTGTCGGTGTTGTGCTCAAAGAACGCTTTGATGGAGCCACAGAGGTATCAGAAAATGCCACAACCTCATTTGAAATCTTGAATGTTCGTAGTCTACCTACCTCTCTCAACACCATCGTCTTCTTCTAAGGTTCGGCTGACTCGTATAGGATCTAGGACGGCCCTGCTCCCACGGGACCCCCAGGTCAAACCCCCTGCTGCCAGAGACCTTTTGTACCTTGCACCCTCCCCAGATTTCTGCCACCTTGACCCTGACAATGGTATCCCAGGAACTGCTGGCAGAAGATGTAATGGTAAGATTAATGTCATCTCACAGGAATAGAGTCTAAATGATCCAACTTACCAATCAAGATGATAACAGAAAACGTATGTTAATCTAATCTAAAACACACTCAGGAACCTCTCGGCTGGCACCGGATGGCTGTGAGCTGGTGTGCTGCGGGCCGGGTTACAAAGCAGGCCGAGCTGAGGTTGTACAGCGCTGCTCCTGCAAGTTTTCCTGGTGCTGCTCTGTCCGCTGCCAGCAGTGCAAGAACACAGTAACCATTCACACCTGCAGAGTCTAAGAGGGCCAAAACCGGACCAAACCACCTGAACAAACCATGAGACAGACACTCAAGAATGCAAGACAAGGACAACAGTTTTTACAATAATTAGTTCACATCTGTAGCACCAATTTGTTTTAGTTTCTGGCCAAAGGCAGTCTTAATTTAACTCCTTTTTGCTGAAGCTGAAAATAGAATTAATCTTGAGGACTCTGTTGTAAAAGCTGCACATTTAGAAGAAACAAAGACCAATGACAAAGCATCAACAGTAAAAAATAAGGCACAAATGAAAATCACCTTTAGAGACAGAGAGGTGGGCAGGCACAGACATGCATGTGCTCAAGTGCACATGAACACACTCATCAGTTAATCTCACATTTAAACTGACACAGCTTCTAAAGCTGAACTAAAACAACTAACAGGAAAACATTGCAGCAATTTTTGTCATGTTGTGTCATAGACTGGCAAGACTTTGAACACTGACTGTATTTATGTCTTCTTCCTCTCTATTCTGTCTTATTTATTTACATACCCAAGTCTTCAGCTGCACGCCAGCCTCCAGCAAGAATCATCTTAAATAGCAAGAATAATTTTAACTTACATTGGCGTCTGTCTTGTGTTTTGTCGTTCACCTTCATGTAAAACTCCTCTGTATGTTCCTGCACAGGCAGTGCTTTTAGGCATGTTCACAAAACCTAATAAATACAGTAGTTTTATCCAAAATATGTTTCGTGAGTTTCTTGTGTTAAATGTTGTCACACATGAAATTGTAGCCGTTTTCGACCACTAGAGGCACTAAAAAGTAATGCTGTGCTGAATAGGTCAATGTTTGAAGGTTCCAGACTGTGCATAAGAGAACATGCATTTTTGGTTTTCAGAGATGTTCATGGACCTTTCTTACATAAGTATTGCAGGCTTTTGTGTTACGATTGTGTGTTGGTGCATGCAAGCCATGAAAACACCAAGTCGCAGGGTAGAAAAGAGGACTGCTAGCTGAAATAAACAATGCAGGTTAGAAAACATTTAAACTGGCTTGAATTTATAAAAGAAGGAAATTTATTGAACACATTTGTTTGGCCTAATGTGTTTTAGTGAGAAACACTCAGCGGGTTTACATGTACTGTTGCAGTTAAACTACACTCATAGCTCAGTTTGGCCAAAAATTAGATTTGACTGGAGTATGTTGTTGCCCCATTAGAAAAGAACCAGGGAAAAGTGGTTTTATTGTTGGAGGAATGTCTCACTCTGGTACAGTAGGTGGTGCTATGCCCCACACATCCAATATTTCTGCAACTTCTTTAAGTAATTTATCATTCTCTGTTTTCCATCCATGCATGTATTTTTGAAATTGCATTGAGTTCATCTCTTCATTCGTCCAGTAATGCGAAGCCTTCGCCCATAGTTCTTTATCATGGGCAGAACATCTTGGCCAATTTTGGCCAACTGAAGTGTATAAATGCCTAATTTATGTAGTAAATAATACGTACGTGAAAAAAATATTTTGGTAATGATCACTATTATGCTTCGGTGATATTTTATATGCACGCCTCAGCTGCAACTCTGAAGCCCTTGGACTCCGTTTATCACTCTGCCTTAAGATTTATTACTGGTGACAGTTATGATGCTCATCATTGTGACTTGTAAATGTAGGCTGGGTGGCCCTTTCTGTCTGTAAGGTGTGAAAGACACTGGGTTTGATATATTTATAAAGCTCTTATTGGTCTTTTACCTCCTTACATCACTTCAGTGCTTTCTTTTAATGTGGGCTCTTGTCAAACTCGGTCATGTGATCAGATTACGTTACAGGTGCCGTCTGTTTTTACGGAATTGGGAGAATCCAGTTTTCTAATTGTGCATCTGCAACATGGAACGACAGGCAACATTTTAAAGTTTTCTTCCTTTACGTCTGCAGGACAATTTTAAACTTTAACTGTATCACATTTTACTTCCAGATGTTCATGTTTTAACTGATACCTTAAATATAATGTTTTTATGTGTATGTGCATATATGTATGTAGGTATGTATATGTATGGGCATTTATGCATCTATATACCTATGCGTGTATGTGTATAGGTGTGTGTATGTATACATGTTATTGTACTTTTTTTGCCATTTTATGTGAATATTTCATTGGTGCTCTGTGTGTCTAGTATCTTTTATCTTATTGTTTTACTCGGCTACATTGTGAATGAGGTCTCTACCTCAATGTATTTCCAAATCAAAATAAAGGTTGAATGAATGAATGAATGAATGTACAATTCGTGCCTGACTGACATGTTTACATGTGTTTTGAAAGTTCAGTTTTAGTGAAACTCAAAGAATAAATCAACTTTTTGTAACGTCATGTAAACCTACTGACTGAATGTAAATACAATTGTTTACCTTGACTGCTGTTAACTGAATTACCTTAAGAATTTTCTCAAACAAACAAAACCACACCTACTTTTCATGTCATTAAAACATTTTATTAAAAACATCCTGTGATTACAACACCTAGAATTTTACAGGCAAAGGTTATCATCTCAATCTCAAGTGGGATTAAGATCTATAACATAAAATTACAACTTAATTTTTTATATTATCAGTTGCTCTCAATTGGTGATCTAGCAATAAAAACATCTCGATAAAATAAAAACTCAAGTTTCAAAATGAATAACTGCTATAAAATTTCCCAAAATAGTCACAAAATAAACACAATATACACAAAAAAAGAATAAAATAGAAATTTATGAGTCAACTAAAGAAGGAAAATTGGAGAAAATGCACTTGGCCTCCCAAAAAGTCTCTGGGAGTAGAAAGAAAGTGATTGTTAGAGACATCTGCATTTGTCTGAAGTGACAACAAATCTCTTGTGCTTTCATTATTCAATCTGAAAAGGTCAGAAAAGCAAGCAAATAGAGTACCACTTAACATTAAGTTAGCCCTTTAAATGCACTGAGCAAAGTTCACTAAAAAACTCAATGTTGAAAGTGTTTCCCTAATCTGGGATCAAATGCCACAAAAGGCCACTTTAAGTAAAACACAGAGGCCCACAAAGAAGTAGATTAAAGAATCTTTGTTTTTTGGAATGACAGTGACAGGCAGGGGGGGCCCGCCCCACCTGAACGTGTCCAGAAAACACTGCAATTTTAAAAGCTTTCAGAGAGGAGATAGGTAACACCTAACTGCATTCACTACATGCCCAAGTTTTGCTCCCTCAGCCTCTTTCAAAGTTGTTTTGAAGGCGCAATCAGTGTACACGAGTATTAGAGTAAGTCTCAATGGCATTGTACCTCCTTTCCCATTTTGCTTCGTTCTTGTTTTAATTCACCCTACCTATTTCTTACACCATCACATCTTTTTGTATTTATAGCAGAATGCACTTTCTCTTGACTTTGGTCTCAGGAGGCTCCAAGGCGGCCAAGATGGCCTCGTCGAACACATTCTTAAGCCCTCGCTGGTTGAAAACAGAGAGCAAAACAGAGAGCAAAAGTTAGACCACCATCTTTTTTATGCCTTTAGTGAACAAATATCATGTTATATCAAGAATCAATGGCCGTACCTGTGTGAGAGCAGAGCACTCCACGTATTTCACAGCCCTGAGCTCACGAGCCAGCTTCTCTCCACTCTCAGGATATAGGGGGCGCTGTTTGTTCTTTGCCAGCTTCTCAATCGTGTTGCTGTCTTCCCGCAGGTCCATCTGCGTGCCCACTAACAGGAAGGGTGTGCGTGAGCAGTGGTGAGAAATCTCAGGAACCCACTGGGGAGAAAGGATAATCGAATGATTATATTCAGACTTTCTTTCTTCCTGTCTGGGACTCCGTATTCGACTTCTTTTCTGGTACCGAACAAAATGTGCTTGTGGCTGTGACATTAAAACTGTCAGATTCGTCGTCTTGTTTACTTATTCTTTGATCTGACAGAAAATTAAATGAATGGATGAAATCAATAAATCTGATGAAAAACAATTCTCTTGTTTCTGTTTCTCAAAGGTCAGGATTTTCTGCTTTTTGTGTGTCAGAAAAAACTGATAATCTGTTGGGTTTGGATTTGTGGTAGCAAAAACAAGACATCTGATGTGATGCCTTTTAGGAAAGTGGGAGGAATTTCATGGGCATTTTCATCATTTTAAACACTTAGCAATATCTGCTGATTAATTAATACAATGCTACAAGTCTGTCCAACGAATTCTGCGAACTGGCACATTTAACAGCACAGATCAAGATCCAGTTTTTCCTCATCGGTGAAAAAAATGAATCAAAAACTGACCTTCTCTTTGACGTTTTCAAATGATGAGGGTGAGACGACGGAGAAACATACGAGGAACACGTCTGTCTGTGGATAGCTGAGGGGACGCAGCCTGTCGTAATCCTCCTGACCTGAGAACAATAATCACAAGAGAAACAGGGACGTTTTCAGTTTGTTTTCGACGGACATATATGAGAGATAAAAAGAGAGACATTCAAAGACGTTCAGGGTACCTGCTGTGTCAAATAGGCCCAGTGTATAGGGCTCCCCCCCAATCATCACTGTCACGGCATAGTTGTCAAAAACCTTTGAAAGAAAAAGTGAAAGTAAAAGACCTTGACTGATTAATTTGATTACTTTGAATTTCAGCCATGAAAAAAATACTTAAATATGAACCAAGTTTTAAAAGTGCGGGTTGTCAGTCAATGTATTTATGACACTACATTACTTAATCTTTACGAAATCTTCTTACCGTAGGCACATATTCTGAGGGGAACTTGTTGGTTGTGTAGGAGATCAGCAAGCAGGTTTTTCCTACTGCTCCGTCTCCTACCACCACACATTTTATAGTCTGCATCTAGATGGATGAAGGGAAAATAGAAAACATCACAAGAGTATCGACAAAATCAGCCTACCACAAATTTAGCCAGACACTGAAAGAAGTAATACACGTACAGCCTTAACAGTAGCTCACGAGGGACAATATACGTCTCATAGAAAACAAGTAAAAGAGCATTGAGGATGGCCATGCATTTACATCAGCAGGTTTGAAACTTTCTACATGTAACATTTTAGCATTAATTAAAGCAAAATCCATCTTTATAGAAGACAAATTAACGTTCACAGAATTGATGTCTAGCTTAAAATGTGCTGTGGAAGTGCAAGAGGTCACGGCAGCATAACGAATGTTGACTGAGCGACAAGAAACTGTTCCCATACTGGGAGTGGAACCCGAGCCGAAAGGTGGAAACATCTGTCTTTGCACAGCAGAAGTGTTTTTCGGAGCAGCAAGCTGTTGTGCGGACTTTTCTTTCTTTTGACAGTGGAACCTGAGCCGCCTGGATGAAAACCAGGAATCCTGCCCGCATGACCACATGAGACTATTTTTACCACTCTGCCTCATATCATGACCTATTAATTAAAATTTGGGCAAAATATCTGTAATCAGCTTGATCGCATTTTTAGTCAAACCCCTAAATGTTACAAATAACACCTTTAAATATTGATTATTAAAACACATGCACAGAATTTGTGTCAATTTTAAAAACTGTGTGCAGGTCATCTGGCACAGGTGTGAGACTCATTATGTTCTCGGCTATTTTCGGTAAAGGGCAAACTCTGGACAGGTGTGGACATGATGTGTACAGTTTCTATCAGCTGACCACTTTTGACATTTTTTGGTATCTTATCATTCCTATTCTGTGGTGTTTTAGGTACTAAATAAAGTTCTCTCTAACTGAGGGGGAAAAAAAAGGTCTTAGACATAAGAAGAAAAAAATTACATCAGTCGCTCTATACTTGTTAATACATGCACATGCCAGGGATTATTTATTACAATGAATCACTTCCGCATAGGATACATACTAGACATGTTACAGAGAGAAAAAAACCCACCTCTGGCTATTAACCCAGTGTGATTTAAAAAACGGATACTGCCGTACACTTCCGCTAAAATTAGCAGTTCATCGGACAAACTGCGAGCTGAAAAGTTCTGAAACGTCAAATACTTGACATTTAAACGCCGTGTAAAATAAAACACGAGCAGTAAAAGAGTCTGACTGTTGCTAAAGGTTTGTTGTGAAGTTACAGTGAGTAAAATGAGTGTAAAGCAGAGATTGAGAAAATCAGTCAACTGTCACACTGACAGCTCAGTTAACGTTGGCTTCATACCTCGAAAAACTCACAGGAAAGCGAAAAACACAAGAGAGATTCATCGCGCATCCAGCGGCGATAATAATTGATAATTAGGGACAACTTTATTAGCCTTAATCAGATTGATGTTGGCCAACGCTAAATTTAGCCTGATGTCTAGGAAACTTTCTTACTGCGAGGAAATTATAACACAAAAACACAAAGAATTAACAAGCATTTCCTCTCGACAGGACCTGGGCATTGTTACGAAGACTCTGCTACACGTGTCCCACAGTGTAATAAACCGTAAAAAGTTATTTCAAACTGTTTCAAACTCTACTTACCGTTTTTCTTCAGACAGGTTAGGCGTTGGTTACATCCGGGTTTGAGGGTCGAATGTCTTTAAGCGCAGCCGCAGAGCCCACGAGGCGCAGTCACCGCTGCAGAATGGAAACAGCGCCTCCTGCTGGACAGAAAGATACGCCATTACACGCTCTGAAACAGTGGTCTTCAACCATGGGGTTGTGACCCCAAGGGGGTCCTTGGAGGTGCTACAGGGGGTCCCCCCCCAAAATTAAAAATTTTCATCAAAATAATTTTTATCTGGGATTTTTTTTTTTTTAATTTGGACGAAAATTATATTGAGTAAACTCAATTAAAAGTTAACTCTAATATTAAGCTACTTTTTTTTTTTTTTTTTTACAAATATGATAATGGCTGAGTAAAAAATAGGTTAAAACTGTTGTTAACCGTTAGCCTAACAGTTCTTAAAACGCAAAACTTTTTCTATTTTTTAAAAATTCTTATCATTTTTTAATCTGGGGGTCCCTGCTCTGTTTCTCTATTGATCAAGGGGCCCCTGGGCTGACAAAGGTTGAAGACCCCTGCTCTAAAATGTTATTTAAGTACAATTATGACAATTACAAAAGCATCGCAGTAAGAGTTCTACTGTTAATGAAAAGCATATATATTATAATACTACTGGTTACAATTTAAAATGATAGCTGATGCATGGTGATGATGAGCATGATAGTGACGTTCAGTATTCAGAAACAATGGTTGAGCGGTCAGTATGTTTGATAAAGTTTATAATGATTTCCATTAAAATAAACAACATCTCTATGTAAACGTAAGCAGAGGCTACAATATCATTACCTGTATGCTCTGTAAATGTTTTAATTAACCACATTGCTTGAGGTCAGCTTAACCTCGGATAATGTGGGTTGGCTTTGAGGTCCTTATCGGTTCATTGTAAATAATTTTTCACATAACTCTCGCACAATAGAAATGATCTGTTTCCATTTCTTCGTAGTTTCTAAAGGAAACTGTACACCAAAGCGACCAGACATGTCATACGAGTTTTTTCCACGCACCATAACAGTCATAAACAATGACGTTTCCTCTTATCAGATTTAATCCTTCTACTCGTACCAAAAACCTGAGCCGCATAGAGAAGATTTTATATCCTGCCTGTACAACAACATTCGACATCTGTTGATATTTGCGTTTATTTGCATGTGTCAGTATCGAACGTTACACTGAGAACTGTTTTTGGAGAACTAGAGTACATTTCCGTCTCTCAACATACTTGGCAAAAAAGGTTTATTTAAATTATGTTGTTCGCTAACTGTACATCTCTTATAACCAAGCGAATATTAAATCAGTAAAATCATAAAAAATAGAAAGACCTCATGTAAAAATTCTGCTGTTAAAGTCTCTGGGGAAATGCTTTATTTTGAAATTTAAAAAAGAAGAAGAAGCCGGAAGTCCACCTTGCTAGCTGCGATGCTAAATTGACAGCTTTGCTTCTCTTTGTCAGAGAACCGACTTCCGTTTTCATGTTTGGTCCAGGTTTCTGGAATTAACTGTCTTGTGTGCTGAGGTATCTGTCACTTTCACAAACAGTCGCAGTGATTTAGTAATTCCGTGGCGAAGCTAGTAAAACGTCCTCCACTTCAGCCCGAGTAGAGTTTGAGTCCGTTATCCTATTTCATCCTTGGAAAAACACGACTGTTTCACATTACCTAGCTAGCTGGCTAGCATCAGCCAGCTGAGTTATATCACCTAGCATGTTTCGGTTCTTGAATGACGTTGATGACGACCCTTACATGATGTAAGTATTAACATGTACTAAATTTTATTTGACACTGTTATCACTCTGTGTTTACATTAGGTGGAAATTGCACATATTGGCGTGCTTAGTCGTTTTTCTATTGTGCCTTAAGCAGGTACCTAGCGTTAACGTTACTCCAGCCAGCTGTGGGGGCCTACATTGAGCCACCATATTGGATAGACAATAACAAAAAAGCTGTCAGAGCTCAACAAAACCTGGTTTCCCAATCAGTTGCTTAAATATCCCAAAACTTTTGAATGCTTCCGATGTTACGTTGAGATTCAGATTCAGCCAATTGATGGTAGGTGGCAGCTGATTTTTCTGGTCAAGGCATTATTCTCATTCACATTCCCTTAAGAGTGGTCACTGATTGTGGCAAATGCATGAGACTAATGATTGCTGACTACCCCACCTTTTGCGAAATAAATGCACATTCATCGGTATTCATTCGCATAAGACTCTAATTGAACACGGTTGAGTAAATCTGCGTCCCTTGGGACTTACTCCCAAAGTTTTAAATAATGAAATTGTACTGAAACTTTTGCTCTCTTTTGGGGTCTCTCTGTGGAAAGTGGACCCCTAGAATATTTACCACGTGCCACATTAAGAGCAACAGCGTTGTTTGTCATGTCAAAGCAAGACAAGACATAAAAGCAATCTGTGTTACAAATATACTGCCATTGTTGTATTAAGTGTATGGCCAATTGCTTAATGTAATAATAAGCGATAATTGCAATAATTGTTTGTTTATTATTTACTGAATTAACTAATTAAGTTTATATAATGTTAAAAAAAAATGGTCAAATTCAGCAGCCTAAGGTGATGTTTTCAGATGTTCGTTTTTTTTCTGAATAACAGCCCGAAACCCAAATACCTTCAGTTTACTGACATGTTTGTCAAAGAAAAGCATTCAATCTTACCATGTGAGAATGTGGAAAAAAATAAATAATAGACATTTATAGGTAAAAAAAACAATTCATTATTAAAGTAGTTATTAACTTATTTTTTGTTGATTCAAGCCTTAAAAAAATGTACTAATTATTGCCATTTAATAAAGTCTTTTTAGCTCATTCCTTGCGTGTTTAATTTAAATGAATAGTCACTTAAGTGATAATTAGGCTCCCTGATGAAAAAAAAGGGACACAATTTTGGTAATTTATCAGTTGTGTAAATTGTATGTCCACTAAAGTCTGAAATGTGAGTTTTCTGTTTTTGTCTGTTGTGAAGTGAACATTTTGGGGTTTGCAAGCGTCTATAAATTTTCTCCTTTTCATAGATTTTGTAGTTGAATGATTTATTGAAAATAATTGTTAGTTACTGTCTCTGACTTTTTATGAGGAACCTTTTTAATTCCTAGATGGGAAATGTGGTTATTGCAACAGCATAAGGAAAGACAGAATTAAACAGAGATAAATAGACAAAAGTATCAATTAAATAATAAGACTAAAACTAAAATAAGGTGAAATACGATGTATACAGCGATACAAGAGCAACGAACGATATAATTTCATTGCAGAAGTGACAGTGGTGTGACAAGTACTGCGAAGTACTGAGGCCTTGTATATGGACACTGTGTACACCAGACTAAGATCGGCATTCTTAACCAATTTTCAGTACTTTACTGTTTTTAAAATGACATCCAATGATTTCACTCTTGGGCTTTGATAACAACTTATTTTTATGTTGCACCATGATGTAGTATATAGGTTTTGTCATACCGCTACATCCAGTCAGTTCCCAAAAATCCAGATGTAGTCAAACATTATCATTGTAATCTGTGACCTTTTCCTCCAGGGATCCTTTTGCAGCTCACAGGCAGCAGATGAGAGCTCTGTTTGGACCATTTGGCATGGACCCCTTTGCCCTCACCCCCCAGATGCAGCCACATCGTGCACCACGCAGACAGGTATCTGTCTTATGTGAAAGGACTGTGTTCCAGATTCGGTTGTTTCATGTGTTTGGCATCAAAGTTGGTTGTTATATTGTATTTTTGGGTTTTTGAGATTTTGTAATTTTTTTCTAGGCTGGTCCACTTTCCCCCTTTGGCATGATGGGAATGGTGAGTAGCTGACTCTATGACCGCCTACAAACCCCCCAAAAATAGATCTTGTTTGTTATAAAGTCTGTTCTTATATTACTGGGCACACACGTACTATCACAGCAATTAGGGTCTCTTCACTTTGCCGCGCAGTAACTACCCTGAAAACCGGAAAGCTGGCGTTTTCAAAAGCGGCTACTGCCGCTGTGGTCTGAGGCGGCAACGACAGGGAGGTGCTTAGGTGAAAGACTTGGCTTTGGGACAGTGGTAATGTTACGGACAAGGCACAAGTAACCAACGATTTCTACATATTTGGCTGTTATCTGTTGAAATGTTGTGCCATTTAGCCTACAGAATTTCTTCTGATTTCTGGACAACAGTAGAGCTGTGATGCACCGCTAGGACAACAACAATGTGGGCTCTTCCGTGTTTGCTTTCAGATCCACAATGCCTGCTGTCCAGTCTGTGCTGCAGTGCTTTGTCCTGTGTTGTTCAAACAGATCGAGTTAAAACCTGCTGCTTTTTCAGTGATGAGAAAGACAGAAACACATGGCTGCAGTAAATAAAGTATGTTGAAACGAATGAAGAAAAACTTTTGTCTTAAGCAAGTAGGTGCGAAGGTTAGCTAGCACCGACTCACTGAAGACCGGAGGTCCACTTCATCCGCTTTGCCCAACCAACCTAATGTGATAGGCTGCCGCCCGGCGGCTCCCCACCAAAGTTCAACACAGTGAACCTCAGCAACCGCCTCTTGGTCGAAACTGCCTCTCTTCTGCCTCCCTTTCCTCATTGAAATAACTTGAGGTGGCAAGTAGCTGTGCGGTGGTGTGAAAGGTATGCTCTCAGCATGGCAGAGATAATGATATCATTTTCTCCCAAAAAGAGAAATGTGATGATGGTGCTAAGCAGAGAGGACAGGAATTCAATCTTTCCCGTGTTTAAATTGTGTGAAGCTCCTCTTATGTCAGGTAACAAGAAAATAAAATACTTCTGAAAACACCTCTGATTTGAGTGATGACAGAGATATTAATCGTCAGTGTTGTAAAATATATGCTTAGGCCAGTATGTTGATTCGTAAGTTAAGTACGTAATCTGTGTATGTGAATTTTTCATCAGAGCTTTCTGTACATCCATATATAGAGCTCACCTGTAGTGTAGCTACAGGAAAAGTACAGTCATGTCCTCAAGAAATTGGACATTGACACAATTTTCATCATTTTGGCTCTGTACACCACCACAATGGATTCGAAATGAAACAGTCAAGATGTGCTGTAAGTGCAGACTTTCAGCTTTAATTTTAGGGTATTTATATCCAATTCAGGTGAACGTTGTAGGAATTACAAACAAATGTATACGTGCCCACCCTTTTTTTTTTTTTTTTTTTTGTTTTTTTTTTAAAGGGACCAAATGTAATTTTAGAATTGGCT
>JAQLOL010000025.1:11201294-11222689 GCA_029783665.1 Naso thynnoides | reverse complement strand
GTATACGTGCCCACCCTCTTTTTTTTTTTTTTGTTCTTTTTTTTTTAAAGGGACCAAAAGTAATTTGACAATTGGCTGCTCAGCTGTTCCATGGCCAGGTGTGTGTTATTCCCTCATCAGTTCATGGAAAAGGAGCAGATAAAAGGTCTAGAGTTCATTCAAGTGTGGTACTTGCATTTGGAATCTGTTGCTGTCAACTCTGAATATGAAGTCCAAAGAGCTGTTACTATTAGTGAATCAAGCCATCATTAGGTCGAAAAATCAAAACAAACCCATCAGAGAGATAGCAAAAACATTAGGTGTGGCCAAATCAACTCTTTGGTACTTTCTTAAAAAGAAAGAGCACACTGGTGAGCTCAGCAATACCAACAGACCAGGAAGACCACAGAAAACAACTGTGGTGGATGACAGAAGAATTATTTCCCGGTGAAGAAAGACCCCTTCACAACTGTTGGCCAGATCAAGAACACTCTTCAGGAGGTAGGCGTATCTGTGTCAAAGCCAACAATCAAGAGAAGACTTCACCAGAGTAAATATAGAAGGTTCACCACAAGATGTAAACCATTGGTGAGCCTCAAAACAGGAAGGCCAGATTAGAGATTGACAAAACGGATCTAAAAAAGCCTGTACAGTTTTGGAACAACCTCCTATGGACAGATACAACAAAGATCAACTTGTACCAGAATGATGGGATGAGAAGAGTATAGAGAAGGGAAGGAACTGCCCATGATCCAAAACGTACCACCTCATCAGTGAAGCACGGTGGTGGTAGTGTTTATGGCATAGGCATGTATTGCTGCCAGTGGAGCTGGTTCCCTTAAATTTATTGATGATGTGAATGCTGACAAAAGCAGCGGGATGAATTCTGAAGTGTTTCGGGCCATATTATCTGCTCACATTCAGCCAAATGCTTCAGAACTCATTGGAGGGAACTTCACAGTGCAGATGGACAGTGACCCAAAGCATACTGCGGAAGCAACCAAAGAGTTTTCCAAGGCAAAGAAGACAAAACATTTGAAGACAAAACACAAGGGAAACTGCCCAAAGAACAAGCAGGAACTGAAGTGAGTTGCAGTCGAGGCCTGGCACAGTATCACCAGGGACGAAACCCAGCGTCTGGTGATGTCTACGGGTTCCAGACTTCATTGACTGCAAAGGATTTGCAACCAAATATTAAAAGTGACAATTTGATTTATGATTATGTTAGTTTGTCCAATTACTGTTGGTTCCTTAAAAGGGGGGGGCTGCATATAAAATTTGTTGTAATTCCTACACGGTTCACCTGATTTGGATGTAATGACCCTCAAAGTAAAGCTGAAAGTCTGCACTTGAAGCACATCTTGATTGTTTCATTTCAGATCCATTGTGGTGGTGTACAGAGCCAAGATGATGAAAATTGTGTCAATGTCCAAATATTTAGGGACCTGACTGAAGTATAAAGAGGCTCATAATGGCTCACAATGATGCAATGAGGCTGCTGTTTCAGGCTCCCAGGTGACAAAGAGCCAGTCAGCTGTTTGTGTCCTCTGGTGTCCCTACATGTGAGGCTCTTTTATTCTGAAAACAGTGTCAGAGAGACTCAAACAAATCCCAGACCTGGTACACATCAAGCCCTTAAACACTGGCAGGACACTCTACACTGGGACTGTTTATAAATGGAATGATGAATTGTCATGATTCTATCTTGTTTGTTTTATTCTCTTTATTTTTTTTCTTTTTCTTGCTGTGGACCCTGATGTCTGAAATAAAGTTTGAATTGAATATCGAGTCACCTAACAGTGACAAGAAAAAGAGTGTCTGGTGGACAAAGCACAGCATTGTGTGAAATGCAGTCAACAAAAATTTCAGCGTGAGGCAGGGTTAGGATTTAAAATATATTGTACAATATGTTCCGGATCAGGTTTCAAATTAGGCTGAGTTTACATAGATACACTAAACAGCCAGAAGTGTATGGACAATGCTTTTAGGAAATATGTCATAACAGAGTATGTAATATATATTTGGATTTATGCTTTTTTACTTTTTAACAGAAATACCAGTGATCAATCACTATTCACAAACTCTTTTGCCTTGTCATTTTTTTTCTTTGCCCAAAAATGTTTTATTTATCCTTTTGCTCTGAAAGTGACCAAGTTAACACTGAACACTGTTGCGTAAAAGGTGCACAGTGCTGTTCAATCAAATGAGATTTTAAAAGCTCTTCTTTAATTTACTTCTACAGGGTGGAGGGTTTATGGATATGTTTGGCATGATGGGAGAATTAATGGGAAACATGGTAAGTAGTTCTGTCAACCAATAACAAATAAAGTATTACTATCGTGCATGAAGTCTTTGTTTGAACAGTAATCCACCTGACCCTCTGTTTTATTTTTTTATTTTTTTCTTCTTCTAGGAAAGAATGTCCGGTTCACCAAACTGTCAGACATTTTCCTCCTCAACAGTGATCTCCTACTCCTCCTCAGACTCTGGGGCTCCTGAAGTTTATCAGCAGACCAGTGAAACAAGAACAGGCCCTGGAGGGGTGAGAATAACTAACTGTTGATGAAATGATTAGTACAGGATTACTTAAGCTTTACTCCTTGAGAAATCCAGCTTAATGCTCTGTTGGTCCAGGCATGTGTGTGGACTTCTGGCCTCATTAGCACGTGAAATCAGCTGTAATTGTAGTGACAATAAATAGATCATGTACTGTATAAATGTCATAGTTGTCATACAAACATTTCAGCCTGAGTTCATCCAGAGCAAAGAGCATCCTGGTTGCTTTAATAAACTGAGCTGCTGTCACCTGTCAACCCAGATCCGTGAGACGCGGCAGTCCATTAGGGACAGTGAGAGTGGCCTTGAGCGTCTCGCCATCGGTCACCACATTGGGGATCGTGCACACATAATGGAACGTTCACGAAATCGCCGCACAGGAGACCGCGAGGAACGCCAAGACTTCATTAACCTTGATGAGAGTGAGTCGCTGGGACAGAAAGATAATGATCTTTGGTATCCTTGAATATCGAAGAGAATTTTTTTGTCAATAATTTTGTTGGTTAAGACAGAGGATGTACAATTACTTGACTGGCTTAATAAGAAACAAAGCTAATGATATTTAAGTACCCAGGAGTTGGTATTACTGCAGTGACATTAGATATGTTTTTTTGTGTCCCTGCCGTTCCCGTTAGGTGATGCAGCAGCATTTGATGAGGAGTGGAGGAGGGAGGCAGGAAGATACGCTCCCCCAAGTGCCCGGGCATTGGAGTACGGCCGAGATCGACGGGCAGGAGGCCAGCAGCTTGCCCTCACTGCCCCTCCCAGCTCAACGTCCCCATCAGGCCATCGACACGAGTCCCCCAGACACCGCCAACCCCACACCCGTCCACGTTACGACTGGTGAGAGGTGAGAGAGAACGAGAGCATCTATGGTTTTGAATCTCAGTCCAGGATCGATCACGGTCAGTTCAACTTTAAAGGATTGATATGGTGATGCAATGAAAGGCTACTACCTTCCAGCTTTTGTGAACAACATGTACATTTTGGAATAAATGCTGGCCAATAAATAACTGAACACAGCAAAGTGAAAAATATTTTTATGGTACTTTTGTAACATTGTCACCAATACATACTGAACAGACACTGACAGCTTATTTTTGTCTATGAAATGTCCTGTTTCACACACTTCTTGGTCACAATTCCTCTATACTAAATTTGAGAAATAGATTTTTAAAGAATTAATATTTTGGACAATTTATTTATTTTTGGACATTTTTTAAGTATGTCAATTAGGGCTGCACAATTGATCGAAATTTAATCCATATCGTAACATGGCCCACTGCAGTTTTAGAACTGCCTGTGGGGCAATTATGTTAAAGGAGAAACGTGTCAAAAATGTCCTTTAATTCAAATATTGTCCTGGCCCACAAATCACATTCTACAGATTTGAGAAAACATCTTTGTTTGACAGAAATCCCTGCAATAATCATATTATAATAATTTTAATATCTTTTTTTAGTTAAAATGAGAATAAGTATTAAAAATCAGAATTTCCTCTTATATCGCAATTCATTATTGCAATCGCAATATCAGTCCAAATAATCAATAATATTTAGATTTTTTTTTCCAAATCATGCAGCCCTAATGTCAATATGACTATACACATAAGCTTAAAAAAATCAAGTAACATTCAGGCTGCACTGTACTTGTGAGTGGATCCGGCTCAATTTGATAAGTCTGTATTCTCTACATGTTTGAAACATAAAGTTGTTCAGTGTCATTATTCTGCTGTCCAAAACAACTTAGAAAAAATCCCTGAAGACAAAATGCTGCATAGAGATGTTAGAGACATATATTTTGTTCAGATACGATGCAGTAAAAGCCTTCCAGAGAGGACATCATTCTAGTTTTTACTTGAAAGCAGGTGCAGAATGTTTTGAGCTACGTGAAGGTAGCTTATGTTTGGTTATTCTGGTGACAGCTGTGTCCAGAGGTATCAAATGTCCACTTGGACTTGAAAATGAAGTGGAGAGTAGAAAATATGCATCAACTAATTACACATCTGTACCTCTGTAACATTGTTTTCCAAACAAAGTCCTAATGTGAATTAGTTCCCAAATTCTTCACACTGTCAGAGGTTTGATGCAAGTTGACTTTATTCACTAAACAGCCAAACTGGCTGTTATTGAACTCGTCTGACAGGACAATCCGGGAGCACCAGTTTTGATTACGCTACGATATTTAACTATTATTCATTTTGTGTTAAAACAGAATCAGCGACGGCTTTGATGATTCTGTCATCATAAACACTGTGTCGGTTCACTGTTCCTGCAGGTGTCACACTTGGGTGTCAAGATGAAAGGAGTTGAGGGAAGATTTCCCCCGATGCTGTGAACCAAGCTGAAGATGGAAGTTGATGATTGTCACAGCTACCCATTGTAAATGTTTGATATGACTGGACTGTCTTAACATAAACAACATACACACAAACATACACACACAACAAAACCCCACACACGATAGTTACATTTACAGCTCTCCTCTACTTTAAACTCAACACACTCCCTTTCACACACACACACACCCACACACACACACATACACGCACACACTGGCACCCTTGTTCAAGCATGGGTATGAGTACACTCACCTTATATATATATATGTATAAATATACTCAATCGCAAAACTTGACGTGTTTTTGCCCGCTGCACTAAAGTGCGACAGTATACAGTACATCTGCTGTACAGCCCATTTTATGTTTGTGAAGACACTAGTGTGTCAGTGAATTTGGATTGTATAATGTTAACTAATTAATCTTAACAAAATAAAAGTTCATTAAACATTGTTCAATAATTTCAAAATGTGTCTCTGTTGTAGTTGTGTGTGAGATTTCATTTCTAATATATTTGTTTTTATGAAATCAAATGCATCAAAATTTCATGATCTTTTTTTTTTTTTTTGCCCCTCGGTTTGTATTTAGAGTTATTGTTTCTCTGTAGCTGATCACTGTGCAAACCTGTAATTCTGCTACTGTTGTTTCCTTTTGAATACATAAATCAACTGTACTTGAGCATTATTCTCCAACTGCATGTACTTGTATTTCTATGTTCCCTCCTCCCAGTGCCGTCATGTGACATCCAGATGGAGCACACAAGTTGAGCAGCCAATGAAAACCATTTTCTCTTTTGACAAATCTCTCCCTTAGCAAGCTCCCTGCCTGCCTAAGTCTGTGCTCGCTGTATCTTTAATTACATCCACGACTATTTTTAAATGCACATCCTCCCCCCGGCGTGTACTTCTCTTGTCACCTGTCTACCTGTCTTCTTGTCTCCTTTAATCCCCATTATTAGATCCCTAAAGTTCTCCAACAAGGCAGCTCATTTTGTGCATCTGTCTTTGCTCAGAAGTATCGTCCTCATTAGTCCTTTGTTTTGATATTTTCTGCCTGTCATCCACATTTAAGTATACAGATGTTTGCCACCATTTCTCCAGCCCTTTCCTTTCTGCCAGTAATGACGTTGCTTGCAGGTTGACAGCACCGCCTGGGTTTGGCAGCAACAACAAATTACCTTTTCATGTTTGCGGTTTGCTGGGTAAATATTTGCACACATGTCATGAGTGCTGCTGGCGTTAGTTAGTAAACGAGCAGATGTATAGTCAGCAAGGAGTGCCAAACAAATGACAGGAGTTATACAAAGTCTGGAAGACAATGTCAAACGCAAAGGTTGAAAATGAAGCTTTCTGAGAAACATGGCGGTGCAAATTAAATCACAACCGATCGAATGTTTGATTTTCCGGCATTTTCACTGAAGCAAAAGAAAAACAAGCAACCCTTGCCATTCTAGTCTCCAGCACTTCTCTTTTTTCTCATTTTTTTCTAGTTTCATTCCCTCCCTCTCCGCATCTTCCAATGACTCACATGCTCCCCCTCCCCCCTGCGTGTCATATGTTTTCACCCCTTCCCCTCCCACCTCCCTGTCCCTGAATCTCTCCCTCTCATTCGCCCACATTCGCACACTTTCTCCACCAGGCTTGAAACACGCTGCAGGTAACGTTTAAAAAGATTTATATATTTCTTCGATTCCTATATCCTTCTAAGCATACTTCATCCTCCTCCTCCTCCTTCTTTTCATCTCATCCTGCTCTGTGTTTCCTCTTTTCCTCTCATCTCTCCATTGGTTCATTTTCATATTCACTGTCTAAAACAGCACAGAAAATTGAGCTGGCTTGTGAGCTGGAACAGGCTGACAGTAGATCCATAAATAGGTATGCATTATTAGCTTTTGATTTATGTTTCCTTCTATGTGTATGTGTGTATGTGCCAGCATCTTCCCAGGGAGCATCTTTTTCCACAGCTCTCCATCCCTAAGGCTGCGTCACTATCATCAGTATGTGTGTGCGTGTGAAGATGAGGAAGAGGGGTGTGAAGTCCTTGTGACTAATGTGAAATTGAGGCATCTCAACATCGCTGCTAGCTGTAATGAGTTGTGTTTTTAACGTTTTTATTCGCACATGCATCCGTCTCTCTGTACACCAACCTTGTTCGTAGTTACCGTTTGAAGGCAAAATAAGATGAAACGATTGTAAGGTTTTGTACAAATGTTTAAATAAAGCTAATGTGTGGGTTTTTTTGTTTTTTTATTTTTTTTACAGGATGTCGATAGTGAATATTGTTGCCAGGGAGATCCTGGACTCCAGGGGAAACCCAACTGTGGAAGTAGATCTGCATACTGGCAAAGGTTAAAAAAGAACCTATTAAAAAGCATCACTCACATACTGTATTTATGTTTTCATCTGATGACCTTATATAGTCTAAACCTCAAAGGATCACAAGATTGTACTCACACAAGCTTGCTCTCTCCTTTCGCCTCTAAACATGTACCTCCTTCTCCACCCACAAATCCTTGTTCCTCCTTTCCAGGTCTTTTCAGGGCTGCTGTGCCCAGTGGAGCCTCCACAGGCATCTATGAGGCTCTGGAGCTCCGAGATGGAGACAAGACTCGCTACAAGGGCAAAGGTGAACACTTACAATGAGATGTATCATCTGTGCTTCTGCCTCTTGTCTCTGTCTTTGCTCTGAGCATTTTCTTTGTGGTTTTGTGACATAAATGTGGTATGACAGTATTAGGTTTCTCTGGCTCAAAATATCTTCTTTTATCCTGCTGTCTCAGGTGTAACCAAAGCTGTTGGCCACATTAATGACACCCTTGGACCCGCCCTCATCCAGTCTGTGAGTAGCAGTGCAGAAATTAATTAATTTTATGCAGAAATGGCTTAAAAAAGAATGTTGAGGAATAAAGAGCTATTGCGTGAGCATTATTGCGTTTTTCTGTCAGGGAATCAGCGTGTTGGAGCAGGACAAGCTGGACAACATGATGATTGAAATGGACGGCACTGAAAACAAATGTAAGCCTCATTCACATCCCATAAACAGTGACGGCATGTATGTGCAATGACATGTTTTCGCCCCAGTGCCCACTGACTGCATCTGTGTGTTGTGTGGCTGCTTTCATCTTTCTCCCAGCTAAGTTTGGGGCCAATTCTATTCTTGGAGTGTCACTGGCCATTTGCAAAGCGGGCGCAGCAGAGAAAGGTGTCCCTTTGTACCGTCACATTGCTGATCTTGCAGGAAACAGAGAGTTGGTCCTCCCAGTTCCTGTGAGTCCCTGTGCAAATATGTACTTCCTGTAAACACATAGTGCCCAAATGCATTCTCATCTCCCTTACCTGTGCCCTCACTCAGGCCTTTAATGTGATCAACGGTGGCTCCCATGCTGGCAACAGGCTTGCAATGCAGGAGTTCATGGTACTTCCTGTAGGGGCAGAGTCTTTCCGTGATGCTCTGCGTGTGGGGGCAGAGCTCTACCAGACACTGAGAGGTGTCATTAAGGAGAAATATGGTCAGGATGCTACAAATGTGGGAGATGAGGGAGGTTTTGCCCCTAATATACAAGAGAACAGTGAAGGTAAGCATAACCACAATATAAAATTTCTGTCTCTTGATATCCTGTGATTTTACCTTCCATCTTTCTCTTGCTCTCTGTCAGCACTGGAGCTGATAAAGACGGCCATAGAGAAAGCCGGGTTCACGGACAAAGTGGTGATAGGGATGGATGTTGCTGCCTCAGAGTTTTTCATCGAGGGCAAGTACGACCTGGACTTTAAGTCTCCACCCAACGTTGCGCGCAACATCAGTGCTGATGAGCTGGCCAGCATCTACCAGGGCTTCATTAACAACTACCCAGGTGTGTGACGTGTGTGAGTCTGCGTGTCTGATTTCAGCTCTGAAATGGATCAAACACATGTCAGAAATGCTGAGTTTGGGTAAAGAACATGATGTGGATAGATCCTACTCATCACAGACATTTAAAATAAGGGAACAGCATTGATGTCTAAAGACATCAGTGGAAAGTGGAAAGACTTCAGTGTTAATATCTGATTGAACTTCCGTCAGCAACCAGGCGCACTTGCCTGTTTCTCATATTTCTACAACTGCTGTATTTCTTTCCTCACCTCTTAGACAGATAAACTAAGAAAAAAAGAGAGCTTGATGATTTCACAGCCTGGCCTCTCCTCCTGACACTCGAGCCTGTTAAAGAGGTTTTAATTATGTGCTACAGTGCACATTTGGCAAGCAGAGACCTACTCTGATGTGGCTCTTTACCCTGTCAATGGTGTGTTTCCTGTTTGTGTGGGCAAGTGCGTGAGTGTGTCTGTGTGAAAAGTGAGTGCATTTCAAGAAATTGGTCCCTTTAGAACCTTTATTTGCAATGTCACTGGTGCTCTGGCATGGAGGAGAGTAATGGAGAAAAAATGACGGGTTCTTAGAGCAGGTGGAAATATTAAGCTTATGCAAATAAATGATCCCACCTGCCTCTTTTTCCTTCAGTTGTGTCTATTGAAGATCCTTTTGACCAGGATGACTGGCCTGCATGGTCACAGTTCACAGCTTCAGTGGGCATTCAGGTAAAATATCGACACTTTGTTCTTTTCATGAAATGAATTGCTTCAGCTGGTCCTTATGGGGGTAATGAATGGGGCCTTTGAATATTACACTCTATTTCATAAAATGCTCAGAATTGATGCTGCAGAGGTTGAGATATCCTGATTTAAACTGCTAGCTATGTGCAAGTATCTTAAATGTTCAAAATGAAATTCAGCAGCATAGTTCATTGATTCTCCTTGCTTGGTAAACGCCAACGTCATCAAACTCCATGCAGTCTACAAGCTTCAGGATAGTCCTGATACTATAACTGTGAGTAACTAGTTGTACTTTAATCCGTGCATAACTTTTTTGTATAAATTGTGCAGGTGGTTGGAGATGATCTGACAGTCACTAACCCACGCAGAATACAGCGAGCCGTGGAGGAAAAGGCCTGCAACTGCCTGTTGCTAAAAGTCAATCAGATTGGCTCTGTTACAGAGGCTATCAAGGCGTGAGTTGATTTTGTGTGTATTTGATGCATAGACATAGACACACGTGTCTCTGTAAATGTCTGCATTTGAGAGCATATGTGATGTTCATACTGCTGCTGCCTGTCAGGTGTAAGCTGGCCCAGGAGAACGGCTGGGGTGTGATGGTGAGCCACCGCTCAGGAGAAACAGAGGACACCTTTATAGCTGACCTGGTGGTTGGTCTCTGCACTGGACAGGTAACACACACACACACACACACACACACACAAACAAATACACAATACAATGAGAAGCGCTGTCCTCTCTCCATTTCTACTTAGTTGCTCATAAAACGTTCATTTGTGTCATTGCAACTAACACAAGTTGTCTTGTCTGGATTAAACAAAACAAAACAAAATTAAAAACACAGCAGCAGCACGCTAAAACGAGATGATGCAAAAACGTGTAATAATTTGTGAAACAGTGCAAAAGCAGCTCAAGCGCAAGGTCATGTAAGAAACAGAAGTAGAACTTACACATTAGCATTCTAGAAATATCAGCTTCAATAATAAATATCAACAGTATTTCTGAAATAACTTAAGTTCTGCAAAAATAGATTGATTTATCAATCCTTCTCATAATTTTGTAAATTGTTTGTTAAGAAAAACATAGTAACAGTTTGCTGATTATAGATTCCAAGTATTAATATAACAAAGATCTTAATGTACAAAGTTTAGGGGTAGTTTCTGTTATTTTATGAGTAATTACAATGTTATTTGCATTAAAAACAAAGGTTGTTTGATGGTAAAAAATAACTGGTGGTGGCTGTAAATTAAAAATGCTGATAATAATGCAGCTGTACCTGTAGCTCACTGTGATCCTTCACGTCTCTGTCCTTCAGATTAAAACCGGAGCTCCCTGTCGATCAGAACGTCTGGCCAAATACAATCAGCTCATGAGGTACGTATTCACAGCTTTACTTGCCTGCATGTGCATAGAAAAACATTTAGAAAATCTTTAAAATCACTTATGTCGCTTTCAAATTTCTCTTCCTCTTTTCTTCTTTGTTGTATTTTGTCCTCTTTCACATTCATCGGCCTCCTCTGCATTTCTCTCTGTTTTCTTCCTCACCTCCTCTTCCTCTAAGGATTGAGGAAGAGTTGGGTGACCAAGCCCGCTATGCTGGTCACAACTTTCGCAACCCCAGTGCTCTTTAAAAGCCAGTGCCATGAGCAGTGCGTACAAGAAATCACTCAATAAGACAAATCATGTTATGTTTCCCTGACACAAACATAGTAATGAAGTAATTACACCTGTTAAAAAAAATAGGGACTGATTTATTTTCAAATAACTAAAATACACAATAAATCACAGTATATTGGCATTAAATGGCTGCAATAAAACCTGGAGGAAAAAAATCAGTGTTTCACCTCACAGCAGACGAGCACTTGTCCTGATCCACTTGTCGGTCTCTTTCTCTTTCCTGTTCCCTCTGATTGTGTCCGTCTGACTCACTGCAGAAGTGTTTTGGTCTTTCGTGTCTCTTCCTCCTGTTCCCCATGTTGTTTTTGGTGTGAACAATCAGCAGCTTGCCACCAATTGTATGTAATAATTAATCTGTCTAAGGATAATCTTAATAAAGAATTGGATACATGTTAACTCAAACCAAAGCTCTCTGTGCATTTATTTCAAAGGAAGACTCTGCTGTGTCCTTTTTTTCTTACAAGGTAAATATTCACGGATTCAAATATGGCTGAAAACCACCACTGCAATGCTCTCTAGGAAGTGGAGACATTCAAGCATGATGCTCTTAAAGCCACAATAAATATTAATGCCACAGGAGTTGTTTGACATCCCTTACAGAGGAATTTTTACATGAATACTGCAAAGTCAAGGGCATTCCTGCTGGTAAAATCCTGCAAGACATTATTTCACAGGGTTTTGGTGATCTTTGTTTTTTTTTTTTTTTTATGCTCTTTTAAGGATCGTGATGGAAACTTTTAGGAGTTTGAGGTGATCAAATCCTGCAGGAACGGCGGAGATCATCTGAATTTTCTTCAGAGATGTTGAAAGATTTTTCTTTTCTTGCAGGACTTGGCTGTGATTGTTTTTGCATAATGTCAGCTGCAGAAAGTGAAGCAATAATTCATGGCAACCTCTCATGCTTCCGCATCTGCAGGTTGAAAAGAGCAAATATTTGTTCCGGAAGCAATCTGTTGTACATGTGGTTCTCCATTAAGATCTTAACATTTAAATACAGGATAGAGGCAAAATTTCTGCTGCAAAATCAGTAATATGCCTTTTTTCTACTACAGACATTTTATCATGTGATAGCAGTTAAAGCAGAGATGTCACTGAAGATGGACATTCCAAGTGTTCCAGGTTGAAGGTCCTTGTCCATCCTGACCTAAATGCTTTCTGAGGAACTAAAACTGAGCCACACCTGTGCTCATTCTGCTATGATAAGTCAGACAGACCTAAGGTGCTGATTCTTCAAATAATTTATTAACAGAGAGCAGTGCAACAGTTAATATTGTGATTATGAGGCCAAACACAACAACTGCGTTTACTATCTGCTCGGGGGGGAAAAGAAAATAATTCAGCATTAGAAGAAAATAAAAACATTTTCAATAATTTGTTGAACATTTCCTGTGGCACGCGCTGCAAAGTTTTGCATTTCTGCTGTGCAGTGTAGTCGCCGTCGCGCGGCTGCAGCTCATGCGTCAGCAGCAGAGGGAGCGCGAGCGCAACGAGGGCTCTGTTCCTGTCACGCCGGGCTGCTGGTGATGATGATAAAGGAAGGTTGGAGCCGCGCATGCGCATCGGGTACAGTCTCCGGCCGGGTTTCCATGGTTACCACACAATAGGAGACGGGACAGGGGGCTGCGTGAAGGGGAGAGAGGGAGAGAACGACAGCAGCGGAGCGGAGGGGAGGGAGGGAGGGAGGAGGTCTGCAGAGCCGCTTGACTGGACACACCGCTGCAAGCTTTTCCCAGACAGACAGCCAGAGAGCTGCGGGTCACACACAACACAACGGAGGGGAAAATTTAACTGTCAATCTGTTAATTGCTGAACTATTTCAGACGAGTTGGAGCTTTCTTTGTTAAGTCGCTGACATTAATGTCATTAAAATGCTCACATTACTGGCTATGTTTTTTTCATTCCTCCTTTGTCCACCTCTCTGCTCATTTGGCCATGAATTTGGAGACATTTATAACAAAGATCTACAGGACATTTGCTTCTCCTCAGGGTTCATCGCAAGATAAAGCCCCATAACGGATTCTTCAGTCTGGAGCACAGCCTCTCCATACAGTAAAGGTGACTCTGGAGGGACTAGGCAACAGAGACAGAGAGAGACCCTCCCTCTTGATCCCCTCCCTCTTCAGAGTTTTGGCCCTCTCTCTCTCTCTGCGCCTCTCTTCCTCCTTCTCCCTGCCTCACTACTCCCTCCTTCTCCTCCTCCTCCAGCCTCCCCCCTCTCTCTCTCTCTCTCGCTCTCTCTCCTCATGCAAATCACGCCCTCTCCTCTCTCCCTTTCTCTCACCCGACGTGCATCCCTCTCTCCGGCTCACCCCATCCGCTTAAAAAATTGTGACTGTAAGACCGGAGAGGGGTATTAGGGAAAAAAAGTGCAAGTCGTCTTAGAGGAAGAGGGGGAGTAGGTAGGGTGGGAGAGGGGGGGGCAAAAAGAAAAAGGGGGCGAAAGGGGGTGGGGAAGAGGCGAGGGTACGCATCAATTTGTAGTCTTCAGTTGGCACCCCAGTTTTTTCCTGCAACGAAAAGAAAGATTTCTTCTGCATTACTGTTATTACCGGAGCCCGTTGCAATATGAGCCAGCCTCTGTTGACAGACGCCAGGGCTCTGAGGTGTGCGTGTCAGCGTGCAACATAAAACGACAAAACAGAGGGAGAGAAAGGAAAGGGAGAGTGAGAGTGAGAGCACGCATCGCTGGATATTATAGGTAAGGAAAAGGAAAAATGGATGCTTATACTTTTGTGTTTGGAGCTATTGCTACTGGCCACGTTTGTACTCTCCCTCCCATTTTTTCCTTTGTGCGTTAATTACCACCATACTCCTGCGTTCTGGCTAAATTATGTCCCGGTGAATTAATGTTAATGGAGTGCACGACGCGCACATTCCAGCGAGGGAAGGGAAGGGAGAGCCGGTGCGAAACGCTATGATTCGCCATTCCATATCATCTTTCTTGTAAGATGTGCAGCGTCTAGAAAACAGCGCTGCACAGGCATCCATTCTGACTGGGAACATGTATGTGCTGCTGAACACGACTCTCCCCCGTCGTAGGTGGACTGTGTTCCGCCGGGGAAGTCTGAGAGGCAGGCTGGGCAGCAGCTTTGGCCGGTCTCCTCTGCATGTGTATCAATAACATTCGCAGGAAGAAAGAAGAAAGAGTCGTTGCAGTGCCCGCTCGCTGGTGATGTAAGCAGAGCAACTGCATGCTGCCGCTTTGCATCACATGCAGTAGTCAATTTGTTGATAATGCATGTGCTGTATGCGTGTGCTCACGTGTGTGTGTGTGCGCGAGAGCGTGCAGAGGGGCTGGTGATGTTAATGCTGGTGTTAGATGTGTTTGCGTCCTTGTTGTTTACTGACCATCCAAGGACCTGCCAGTGGACCACAGGCAGGCCAGTGGCTGCCACCTGTAACTGAGATGCCTGATGTGTACAATAACCCACCGGGCACTGAATGTTTTCTGCTCCTGTGTAATAAACTTAGACATATGCTTATTAGATTAGCTGTAAATACATTGCATTGCCTCTATGTACATGTGCTATGTTTTATGCATATGAAGTGTTAACAGTGATTGTGACAGTGAAGATTTTACTCTTGGTTGAATCAGTCACTGCAGCATGCCCTAATAATTAATGCATAGCCCTGTGTAGTGGGGCAGCTACAGGATTTACAGGAGCATGTCTGCCTGGACACACAAAAATCAGTGTGTACTTACTGTATTTATTGGCTGCATAGCAGAGTTAGCATTAGCTTTGCTAACTTTGGCCAAATATATCCTTTTTTCATCTAGTAGCCTGCACTATTTATATCCTCATTCAATATTTATGAGCCATTTTTTCATCTTAGTGGTACATGAATGAATGGATTAGACAAGTCCTCGCAAGGAAGTCCACCTATGTTGTCAGGCACACACAGATGGATCTCGACGTTGTACATTTTACTAATGGCTGGCTGGCAGGATAAATAAGAATCTGATTCTGCCGGCCATAACCAGGTCATGTGGGTTAACCACAAGTGACTGTGGGTTTGGGCTGTTGTGGTGAAGGTGGAAGGAGGGGGTGTGGTCTCATATTCTCAAGATGTTTGCTTGAGTCCTCTGCAGACTGCCATCCAAAAAGCAGTCTACCAATCAACACCTTTTCTGCTACGCTCTTAGTGTCTCTTGTTTCAATGTCATAGCACACAATTATACTATACTTAAACTGGTGCATTCTGTTGGTGTGAGTGGGTCAACCTAATGTGCCTGTGGGTTGTTTTTGTGTGTGTGTTTTTTTTTTTTTTTTTTTTGCTGCCGTAGTGAAAAGAGAAGGCAGTAAGGAAAGTGTTCTGTGTGCAGTGGAAAGCAGTTGTGCCAATACAGTGTGAAGCATGCTGGGAATTTAAATATTGTGGCAGGTTTTTCTTTGTTTTGTTTTTTTTTTTGTTGTAAACTCAGATGTTCTCATAATGTCACCAATTCTTGAACTCCACAGCAATATTGTTTGCAGATAGTAAACGATATTGCATATTACTGCATCCTCACACAAACTGATGCTCTTCAGCAATGGAATGAATTCTCTGTTGAATTCCATGCAGATAAAGACTGAATAATGCCTTCTTTGTTTATGCTTTTTTTTTTCTTTTTCTTTTTTTTTACAGGTTTTGGTAGGTCTCATGGTGTAGCACACAGCCCAGTCAGTAAGCAACAGGAACCAGTTCTGTCCCTGCAATGGCTTGTGTTGTAAAATGGATGTTTTAAAGAAGAAATAATGAAAACAAGGACACACAAAGAATCGGTATGAACAAGGCCTCAGCCTATTTTTCACAATGATGTCAGGAAATGTGTACCTTCCTCATTTTTGTACTGTATGTTGTCCATTTGGGAGTATGGTTACATCATAATTAGTTCAGTATGTGATAGTATTTCAAAATAAAGGGGATGACTAAGCTGTAAATTATTTATTCAGTTGTGAGATTCTGCTTTTTTTAAAAAAAACCTCTTTCCTCTGCTTACAATTTCTCCTCTTTCTCTGTGTCTGTCTTCCTTCTCTCTTTTATGCCGCGTTCTTCTTTTCACCTCACTCCCCTTTTTATTCTTCTTCCTCCCATGTTGTTGTCCTTGTTACATTCCACCTTGAATTGAACGAACTTGACATTCTTTTGGCTTGTGTTAACTCCATTTTCACTACAATCAATGTGTCATCTAAATTCTCTCTGTATATCTTCTTTTTCCTTTATATCTACCTTGATTTAACTTTTAATGTTTTTTTCTTCCTTTTTCCTATTTTCTGCTTTTGCTGCATTTGGGGTTTTGCAGATGCCCATGCGCAGTGGGCGACGGCGGGGGGCAAGTGAGGAGCGAAGGGGTAGACGCCCGCACCCCAGCCCCTCTCGCCCTGAACGCAACGATAGACAGACGGTTAGAGCCCATCTGCATTGTCTTTTTTTTGCTTTTGTTGTTTTGGCCATAGATATATTTGTAGGTGCATGCAAGTCTGAAAGTGAATAACAATAAAAAAAAAATGTTTCTTTGTATTGAATTGTGTGTGTGCATTTGTTTGTGTGTGCTGTGCTGTCGGTGTATGAGTCATCAGTATGATTGCCACAGACATACCCTTGCCGTGTCAGTATTGCTCAGTAGTGTGTTTTACATCTTAGCACTTTGAAATCTCTGATGTTTCATGTTTGACATTGATGTTTTGTGTGTGTCTGTGTGCATGCAAGTGTAGCTTTGTTCTAAAAACAGTTATAGGCCTGTTAGGGATTCAAAGGCATCAGCACAGAATTAAAAGTCTTGTGTTGTTTTAGCAAAGAGGTGCTGGTGAGGAATTGGCTGGAAATCGCTTCAGTCGCAGATCACAAGGCCATGATTCATCAGAGAGTGAGGGGGAGGAACTTGTGTCTCCTCCAAAGAGGCAGAAAGTTCAGGTTTGTGTTACATTTCATCAACCTGTTATATAAAGTCTAATTATAAAGCTTTGATTCAGCTAATTCATCCAAAAGGTACTGTCTAGGCTATTAAGAGTCAGATTATTTGTATCTACAAATACAGACAATTCAATTTTTGCTCATCCACAAATTTTCTTTTTTGTCAGGATTCAGTCTCTACCCCAAACCCACCGACATCAACGCATTCGATTGACAGCTCGGCTCCTTCCACTGTCCCACCTCCAACTTCAGTTGCCAGCCAATCCCGGGAGAGTGACAATGAAGACGGCCAATCCCAGGGCAGTAGGAGTTCAGTTGTAGGGAGCCTGGCCAATAGCAGCAGTAGCCTGAGCAGTGGGCGAGACATAGACCAGGACAATCGTTCCTCATCCCGAAGTCTCTCTGCTTCCCCCTTGGGTAGCCTGGACTCTGATTCTGATGGCCCTGACTCACCAAAGCAAGGAGAGAGGGAACGGGAGAAAGGCAAAGAGGGAGGAGCAGGTAAGGTGGCAGGAGAAGATAGGAGAGCGCTACGAGAGGGGAGAGGGGAGGAGTCCTGTGGAGATGGGGAAAAGCGAGACATGGATGCACGAATTGAAGACCGTCCATCTCTTAAACCCCCCTCCACTCCATGCTCCTCCTCTGGTCTGACGCCCTCTCTCCGTGGAACAGGGGATTCATCAAATGACAGCAATAGTGGGAGAAAGTCTTATTTCTCCCTGGACTCCAAGTTGATGTGTAAAGTTGAATATGGTGGACCTGCAAGTGCTGATGGTGCACTCAGTGGCAACAGAATGAATTCCAAAGCCAGCACACAGTGCATGACCAAGACAGCTATTTCAGGAGGAGATTTTTCACATAACAGCCCCAGCATTCCCCACTCTTTGCCCCCTCCTCTTCCTCCTCCACCTGCACTGAAGCCTTTGGAGCTTGGGGGACAAAACTTGCCCGCTGAGGTTAAGACAGAAAGAGACAAAATAGAAAAGGCAGACAAACTCCTGGACAAAGCTCAGTCTACTCCTCCTTCTCTATTGCCGCAGACTGGACCACAGTCCCAGCCTCAGACCCAACCCTCAACCCACCCTCACCACTACAGCTCCACCAGCTGGCAGGGTAGCACAGCGACTGGCTGCCAGGGGAGCTGGGGTTACACCCGTTACCCTGGAAACCACCACCCACACCAGCAACAGCACCAGCCCCCAGTGCAGCAGCAGCAGCTTCCCTCTGTGTACAATCCTCCATCCTCTCGCCACTCCTCCTCCCACCCCTCTTACCTCCCCCATCCTCACCCCCACCCCCACAGGGAGTACCTTCCCAGGTACGCTGGAGGGGTAGGGGACAGAGAGAGGGGGGCTGCAGGAGATAGGGAGAGGGGAGTGAGGGGAGAGTGTGGGGGGAGGGAGATCAACAGGGAGTTCTCTGCTCCCATTGGCAACAGCAGCAACAATAGTAGCGGGGGCAACAGTAATAATACTTGTAGTGGGATGGGTGGGTCCAACAGCATCCAAGGCAGGGAGTTTGGGGGTATTTCAGTCGCTCAGAACCGGGAGTTCCAAGCTTCTGGAAGAGATGGACCTAATTTGGGTCCTGAAAGAAGAGACTTTGGTCAAGCCTTCAGAGACAGAGACCGTGAAAGGGAAAGAGAAAGGGAACGGGATGCAGGGAGGGAGTTTCCTCTGCCAAACCAAAACCAGAGTAGAGACTTTGGCCCCAGTGGAACTGGAGGGGGGCATCCCAGAGACAAGGATGGAGGCAGATGGGGTGAATTTGGAGGCCAGACAAGAGAAGTTGTAGGCAATAGTAACCCAAACAACAGCTCCATCCCCCAGGGAAACCCCCCAGGTGCAACAAGTGGGCTACCTGTCACCCCAATGCTAAACCGAGACCCACCTGCATCACCTCAAAACAACTCTGGTCACCCTCCCCATACCTCCCTGCCCCCACACTCGCACCCACATCCCCCAAACTCATCCAACCGAGACTTCCCTCCTCCCATGGACCAGGCACAAACCCCCTCCTCTGGAGCAGACCACTTTCACAGAGAATATCCTTCCACTGGAGGAAAAGACTTTCCTACTGGGGTGCCTCCTTCCACAGGCACAAATCGAGAGTACCTCAGCCCCTCTGGGGTGGCTCCAAACCTGGGACGAGAGTATTCAGGACCTGGAGGAACCCATCACCCCCACCCACCTCACCCCCACTACCAGCCAGGGCCTAGGGACAGAGAAAGAGACTCAAACCTGCGAGAGTCTGCTCTGTATCAAAACCGTGGAGGACCAAATCAACCTCCTGCACTCTCTCCTTCCTCCTCTTCAAGCCATCATGGACACCCTCCAAATGCTTCTTATCCCCCTCCTCCACCTCAGCCTCCATTACCCTCACCTCAAGCCTCCCACACCCAGCCACCTCCAGCAGGTATGGCACCCAGTGTGCGTCCCCCACATTATCAGTCCTCCAACCAGACTCCTCCAACTCCCCTATCTCCATTACCCAGCCCATCCACAAATCAGATGGGAGGCTTCTCATCTTTCCCACCTGGCTCCTCATCTGGGCCCAACATGCCACTTTCTGGGCCAGGTGTGCCATCCAGCTGTTCACCTGGATGTCGCCCTTCTTCTTTCCATGGCTCTTTGAACACACACCCTCCATTCAGTGGAACCTATCACTCTAATGGAAACAGCAGCAGTAACATGGCCAACAGCAATAGCAACAGTAGCGCACCCAATAGCAGCAATACCAACTCGCAATCACTCTCGCCTCAAAATGTCTCAAAAGGACCTCCACCTCTTAGTAACTCAGCCAACAACAACAGCATTTCGACCCCTGTCTCTAGTTCTTCACTCCCAAGCGGAGACGGACATTCGGATCCATGCCCACCTCCCACACCTGTTATTAAAGAGGAGCCAATAGAGGACAGGGAAGACAGTGACAGCCCCCCGCCTGTGTTGAGAAGCCCCTCTCCTGAACCCAAACCTGTAGACATTCCTATCCACGCCAGCCAATCAGCACGGTAAATCTGAAAAAAAAAATCTTAATTCTCTTCGTGATTGTCAATGTGTCACTCTGTTTGTCCTTTTGTTTGTGATCAGATAAAATTAACAGTACTGGGTACTATTACAATAGCAATTATGAGTCCTGGTGGCTGTAGCAATAATATCCTACACTGCTGTGTCTGTCATGTCTAGGTTTCACAAGGTCCTTGACCGTGGCAGTGGGAATTCCTGTGCCCGCAGTGATGTTCTCTTTGTCCCGTTGGATGGCTCCAAACTGTGGAAGAAGAGAAATGAGGTGATTGAAAGGGCGCGTAGGGAGGTTGAACAGCGGGCCAGAGACCTAAGAGAAAAAGAGAGGGAACGAGAGAGGGAGCGCGAGCGTGAAAGAGAACTGGATCGACATCTACAGGTGTGCACATCGGAGCGTGATAATTATGTAGCATGTAAGATTTAATGGATTTGTCATAGATTTAATCGATCACTTTAATGATAGGGGAGTAAAGCAGGTCGGAGCAGACATGATTTACTGTTTTTTGTTGTTTTCTCTGCAGCAGCAGAAGGATGTCAATGCTGCTGGAGCGTGTCGCCAAGGATCCTCTCTCTTCTTCCCCTCCTCATCTACTATCATCCTCGATCCTTCATCTTCTTCCTCGTCTTCCTCAGGCAACTCTGTCTCCCACCCTCCCCCTCACCCCCAGCATCATCCGTCACATCCTCATGCTCACCTTCCTCCAGCACACCATCTCCACCCCACCCTTGCTCACTCTATCCCACACTCCCTCCTCTTGCCATCCATGGGTGGGGCAACAACAGTGGTTGGCCCTCAAGGGGCCCTGGGAATAGGCTTAGGAGGTCCATATCTAGGCCCTGACACCCCAGCACTGAGAACTCTGAGCGAGTATGCTCGACCCCATGCTATGTCTCCACTGGGGGGGGCAAGTCGTGCTCAGACGCACCATCCACAAGTTCACCATGGCCACCCTCATGTCCACCCCTCATTCTTTCTTCCTCAGTTCCAGAATCATGCTTTAGGCCACCCACATCACCTGCCTACTGATGCAGCTACAGCTGCAGCCATCTTGGGCTTTTTGTATGGTGGCAGCCTTGAAGGGGGTCCAGGAGTCGGAGGCCATGCTGGGATGGCAGGAGGCCCAATACCTGGAGGGATTGGGGGTGCAGGGTTAGGAGGTGTTGGTTTTCCGCATGCTATGGCTGCACATCGAGACCGAATAAAGCCAGGATTTGAATTTAAGAGTGATGAGCGGGTTTACCCACCAGGGGCCATACCTGACTCTGCAGCTCTTGCTCTTGCTCACTCTCATTCTCATCATGCCCATGCCAATGCCCAAGTACATGCACACTCCCTGC
>JAQLOL010000025.1:11191104-11201194 GCA_029783665.1 Naso thynnoides | reverse complement strand
TCCCTGCTGCTCGGAGGAGGTGCTGCAGGAGCTAACGAGGTGTCACTCTATGGCACTCCTCCCCCCCCAGCTCCCGCTGGCCCTCCGCACCTCCAGAACCCAACTCTGGCACCAGTGACTCGACCTCCCAACCCACCTGCCCCTCAATCCCTGTCAAATCCGCCCCCTTCATCTCTCCTCCCACCCTCTCTTCCCTCTCACCCTTCATCTGCACCACCGGCTGCTCCCCCAGCCCCAACAGGCCCTACTGCTCCTCCACCAGCTCCTCCTCCACCTGCTCCACCGACCTCCAACGCAGCCTCACTTCATCATCCAGTCCCCCATTCTTCTTTTCCCAGCTCCTTGTCCTCTCATCTGCCACCAGCCCCTGCCCCGGCTGCTCCCCCTGATACCTACCCCACTCCCACTCGCTCTCCTGCCTCTTATGAGCGAGATAGGAGTGGGGAGAGAGAGCGTGAGAGGGAGAGAGACAGAGCAACTTTGCCAGCCTTTGGGGACAGAGAGCGAGAAAGAGAGAGGGAGAGAGAAAGGGGAGGAAGTGGTGGAGGCGGAGGAGGAGGGGGAAGTGGAGGAGGAACTGGTGGAGGAGGTGGAGGAGAGAATCTGGGGCGTCTTCAGATGTTAAACGTGACACCTCATCATCACCAGCATTCGCACATCCACTCACATCTTCACCTGCACCAGCAAGACACAGGTACCAACTGCTACTAACAATGCTGTCACTATCAGTATCAACTTCTTTGTATTATTTGCTAAAACTTTAAGGATAAGGCTAGAAATACTTTATAGACCACAGACTTCAGTCATTGTCCGGAAACTACTAAAAATAAATCAGAGAGTCATACTGTTACGATAAGTGACATGTTCCATCTTTACAATGAACTTTGGCACAAACATGTTGCAGTGGATGTGAAACACCCCCCCAAAAAAGGCACTATTTACTCCTAATTGAGTAACATTTGCTAAAAACCAAAAATCCCTGCTGATTAAGGATAGTATTAATTTTTTTTTCAAGTAGTAGTTTAAAAATGTTTTTATGTCCCATTTGTGACATGAACATTAACAAATTTTTGAGAGTGCTGTGTGTCCCACAAAACTTTTCTCCACCTACCAATATTTGTACACTTATTTGGTCACTTAAGTTTTTGCTTTATTGATTAAGATTGTAAAAAAAAAGAAATCTATGTCATTCACACACCGATTTTATTTTTCTGTAGCAAAAGCTAATACATTTACTGCATTAATACTGTACTCTAAATCTAAACTTCTGTGACTTTATTCTTGTCTTATGTGTTTACATGTTACCAAGAAACCGTTATCAGTTAAAGGTAGCATTAATGCTTTTTCATGCCATGTGAAACAATTTTGTTTCATTCATTGCTTTGACTCTTATTGAATATACCTGTATTTCCTATTACATCACTGGCATTCAGCGACGGGCGGGGTTCACCCCCTGATGGACCCATTGGCATCGGGGTCTCCTTTGGCACGCCTCCCCTACCCAGGAGCCACACTAGGCACCCCCATCCTGGCTCACCCCCTCACTGACAGCGAGGTGCTCCGCCAACAGCTGTTCGGTGAGGAGAAGGCTCCTCGTCCATGTACTTGTTCAGTTTTTTTCTCTAAAAACTCCACAGTGCTGAAAGTTTGAGACTTTTTCAGATATGATTACATTGATTGACCTTGATGCCCTTTCTCCTGCTTTCTCTCTCCAAATTCCTTTCTTGTGTCCCCACCTGCTTCTCCTCTTTGTTTTGTACACAGGTGCTCCTTTCCGTGACTTGCCCCAGCCTTCCTCCCTCACTGGACCCATGTCAGCAGCCCACCAGCTCCAGGCCATGCAGCAGGCCCAGAGCGCAGAGCTGCAGATCCAGAGACTGGCCCTGGAACAGCAGTGGATCCATCACCACCACCACCACTCCCTCACCCAGGACGAGTATTACAGGTACAGACGCTCTGCGTGTGTGCGTGTGTGGTTGTGTGTCCATCATAACTGCCACTTTTAATGCAGTAGAGGCTGAATTTGTTATGTAAAGTTGTGAATAACAAATTTTGACTGTTCATTTATCTGTCGTTAGCTTTTAAAAGTAGTTAGACAGCTAGCAAATTTTTGCTTTTTAATTATAAAAGGTAGACTGGCTTTATACCATAGGGGTTGTTTCCTTTACCAGTAAGTGTTGAAAACTGTACTTTACATATTTAAATTTTATAACTCCAAATGTCAAATGAATCCTAAAATAGCTGTCGTTTTAGGAGAAAAAGAATTAACCTGCAATGGTCTGAGGAAAAAAACCCAAACTTTTAAATGGACTCTAACATTATTTTTCCTTTGACCTTTTTAGTCACCTGAAGAAAGAGAGTGACAAGACCCTGTGAGGGAGGGGCATGACAAAGAGCAGTATGGAGGAAAACTGAGGGAGAATGTGTGCAAAATTAAACAAATACTGCAAAACAAAAGCACTGAAAACAATGACGGAAGAAAGACTCAAAGCAAAAGTTGGACTAATGGACAGGGAATTCACTGAGGAAAACAAGATTTTGGGGGATCAGCAAAGTAGAGAAAGAGGACGAGGAAATGTTGCACACAGTCCCAGCGAACTGAACCATTGAAGCTCTGACTCCAGTGCTTCCCCGCATCATGTTCTCAAACTCCAGTCCCATTTTGTATCGTGCTCTGTACATTATATTAGATGGGGGCTGCAATAGTCAAGTACAGTATGTGTAAAATACTTGATACCAGAAGGAATGTGTACATGAGTCTCTTTTATGTCATTGCATGTAGCTAGGCGCTTATTCTGAACTGGTGGAACTTTTGGTTCTATTTTTAGTAATTTCCCCCCTCTTTTGTATCTGAGGGGTGTTCTATATGCATGAGACCAGCAATTTAGTGTTATGTTTATGATCAATAGTATTGTTATTATGATTAATGTTGTCTGTTTGTTGATAATGATATAATTATATATACAGTACATATTATTTGTATTATTTTTTTACATTTTCATGGTATGGCAGTTGGTTTTGATTTTTATTTTTTATTTTCAATTTACCTTGTGAAACAAGATGCAAATGAAGGCAAAAAAATCTGGAAATAAATTATAATCTTTTTTGCTAGTGTCTTGTGCATTCATGTGTACACTATTTTCCCCCTCTCACATACATTCAGACTATATGCCCTTTCTTTGTTTTATACAAGTCACTCATGCACAAAGCATATCAAATTCCTCACTCTCCTCCCCCTCCCCCTCTTCTCTCTTTCCGACTCCCCCCTCTTTCTCTCCATCGGTCTGTCCCTCCTCCTCTCTTGGTGAGTGTAGCTAATAGGAGACACATGGGATGAGTGTGAGACATGGGAGTTGAGTCGCTCCATTGAACACCAGCCACCCTGTAGAGCGAGCATTCCTTACTGCACTGTAAAAATGAAAAGAGAAGAAAAAAATATAAAGAGAGAAATGAAAAGGAGAGAAAAGGAGGAGCTGTGAGAGTGTGATTTACGGACACTGCTGAAGGCTCAGGGCTGTGTGTGTTCTCGCCGTGTCCGGCTGGAGGAATCTCCTTCAAACGGACATGGATCAGTGAATACAGCTGTCACATTGCAGACAGAACCTCTGCTGCCTCACAGACTTGGCGATGTAAAGATTTGACTGAACAAACTTAAAAATAAAGCAGCTATAATTTAAAAGGAGCTTTTTTTTTAGAGTTATGCACTATGTCCATTTACATTGTTCTCCCAGGTTCATCTGCATGTCTTTTTGTTTTTATGCAATAAAAACTCTTCACTGATGTGGCATTGATTGATAGCCTTATCTGCAAGAACCATCTCAGTCAGGATAGGGATATTAGACATGGGACATGCTTCAGTATGTGAAATATATACTGTAGAGGGCATGCCTGTGACTTGGTATGTAGGTTGTGTGTCATTAAAAGTCACCTTGAATAAGTGTGTCAACATAATGTAAAGTATCCTCTTGCAGGACAAATCTGATTTCCCCCTCTGGTGACAACACATCTGGGGGATATTATTAGCACCTCATCAGTTCTTTCTCAGGATGTTTTGAAAGGTATGCATAAAAGATGAAAGACGTTTGAACACTGCATATCATACAGGCATAGTAATTTTACTACTACACCCTCTTTTGCAATTTTGGATTTAAAACAAGGGTTATTATTAGCGACCGCTGTTTTCAAATGGAACCTTTCCATGGCAAATAATTCTAATTACATCTTTTTGACCTACTTTTACTACCAGATAAAAATCTGTTTATACATCAGGATAAGGCACAGTGTCATGTAAAGCTTAAATCACCAGTGTTCTAAGTAAATCTCCATAGTTTTTGTAATTTTGTGCAACTAATTGTACTGTCATTGGTGACACACTATAATTTACCAGCATCAAGATTAAAAACATTTTTGATTCCACGTGACGCCAATTTGTGTAGATTAAACAAACAAGGCCACAGATCAACACCTCTCTTTATTTTATGATGATTAAAGTCACATTCTCATCTAGCCAGGGACTTTTTTTTTACATTGTAAAGGTTGCAATTAAGAGGTGATACTAAAGTCATGAAGATAAAATAACATCTAAACTAAATAAACTCTGGAAGCTTGAGGCCCCCTAAAAATTCAGCAAAACCTCCAAGGCTCACCATCCATCTTATTTTTTCATGGACCTACACATACATAATAAATACTGAGAAGAAGATTACTCATTGCACACAATATTTTCATTTATCAAACTACAGCATTAACACCACAATAAACATTTAAAAATCATTTTAATTCATAAGCAAGAGACAAACAGTTTAATGCAGCTTTTTTTCTCACCCAGAATACATATTTTAACATTTTTGGGGTCTTTTTCTACCTTTTTGGAAAGGACAGTGGATAGATTGGACGAGAAATGGAGGGAGAGAAGAAATGACATGCAGCAAAGGGCCACAGGGTGAAATTGAATCAGGGGCCACTGCAGTGAGGACACAGCCTCTGTACATGGGGTGCCCGATCTCTCCAACTGAGCCACAAGAGGACCCCTTTATGAATTTTTTACACTGAAGAATTTCTATTCCTCAGCACACTGCAATACCTCTACCACTAGGGGAAACAATGGTCTATGGTGATGGTCAAAAAATATATACTTTGCATAAGCACCCCATATAGAAAACTCAAACTCTAAGCATGTTGATGTGTTATGTATGTCAAGATATTTGTTCCAAAAAAACTGAACCTCAAACAGAAACTTAACATCAAAATAACAACAAAACGCCCTCATATTTATTTTACACTGTTGGAAGATTTTCAGAATGAGTGAATATGAAGCTGGCTTTGCATATGATGGGATTTTGCTACCCCCTCGTGCCATTATCCACAGAAAGCATTCACACATACGTTCACTTTCAAATGTAACCACAGACGATATGAAGATACAGTCACAGATCTAGAGCTAGCACAGCATACCATGCACAAATGGTGACAAATTTAGTTTAGTCCCTGTCCCAAAGTTCCCCCCAGCAATAATATCCACCTTTCTACACTTTACCTTTTAACTCAGGCTTTGTTTTACCTCAGAGAGAAGGCTTTTGCACACTTTTTGCTAATATATTTACAACCATCCTCCTCCTCCTCTTCCTGCTGCAGCTGTCATTTTTCATAAAGTTTGCCCTGTGACCACAACGCTGACTCTTGCTGTTACTCTGCCCCTCGTTGTTCATTTTTTCCAGACTGACACATTAGCTGCCACTCTTCTGTTACACTGTCATCTTCAATTTTACATTAGAGCCTCTCTGTTTGTTTCATTTAATTAGATTCAGAGTGTTTATCCCATGACATGCAGGGATACTCACTCTGGTGAATGAAACCTCTGCATGAGCAAATCCTCCAGCGTCCCATTCATCTGCAGGAGTGCCATTCCAGCCAACAGACAAACTGCAAAGTGACACAAATGCTGGCTGAGAAGAGAATCTGTCACCTTTTCCACCTCCTCTTACCCGCACAATCAATTTCTTCTGACCTCTTGCTCACTCCATTCAAGCCTGAAGAAGATAATCCCGCTGGATCATCTCGGCACATTGCTGAGAATTTTAAAGGGGTTGAAGACAACATGCGGCTGTCCAGAGCTCTTTGCCCACAGTCTGCCAGCTTGTCTACCATCTCAGCAACCTGCTGATTACTGACCTGAAAATGGAGCGCTCACTTGTATCCACTGGGTCTATGATTGAAAAGAATAAATAAATACAACAGCTGTTTGACACAACAAGACCTTTTTAAAACTGTTCGCTCTATTTTGCACTATTGCCCAATTCTATGGGTGCACAGGGAACAAAGTAAGCCAGTCTAGGCTAGTCCCTGCCCACCACTCAATACATGCTAGCAGAGGCTCCACAGGTGTAGAAATGGATGGAGGGGTAGGCAGGTGGGTGTATGTATGTAGGAGGATATGCTCTTATGTGACAACATCTTCCACAATTTCAAAAATGAATAAATGAAATTTTCTCTCAGAATCTACTGTTCATTAAGTGTCTGTATAATAAAATATTGCTCCCTTTAATCGTTCAAGGTTAGTAGTTCATAGTTTTTGTCCCTGGTGCCAAAAGTGCTCACTTGGATGCTTCTGTGTTTATTCAAACATGATAAAAATCCTCTTCACAGTGATCCAGTGTGCAAGAAAATATGATTAAGTGCCCTCTTCCATGCCCATACAGGTGAGAAAATGTGATGCAGTGCACTAAATGGGGCTTTCATATAGGAGAAAATGTATTACAGTTTAAAGTGTCTTTCCAGTGGAGAAAACGCAATGTAGTTCTCTCTAGGTTGCCTTATATGCTGCCCTACATGCTAGAAAATTAGTTGACTATGTGCCTTTAGATGGTTAAATAATTAATAGCTTCCTGTTGGTTTTTATTACAAAAGTGTAGCTATCGTACTTTTTTAAAATATCTAAGTCACATAAAATAATTTAAATCTTAACCATAGTTTGGATCTGTTTCACTAAATATGCATCCCTACTCTCTGTACACTGGTGCCCCAACACATGCAACTGGTGCCCTATTTATTAAATTTGAATTGGTTTTGCCCTTAACCCTCTCACAGCTTACATCCTCATGACTGCAAAGTCATACAGATATGTTTGCAGACAGTTGTGGATAAAAGCACTGAAATTCAAAAGTACAAGGAGAAACAAGAGAGTGCTGGCATTAAAAAAAGGATGGGGAAAAAAAATCATTACTGTGAAGATCACCGATTGCTCGTGAAGCTCCTGTCGGCCCAAACACAATGTTGGGTTTAAACATGGTGGAAAGCTGTTATTAAAGATAACATAGTTGGACATGAAATATTTATAAAACTGAATGGATATTTTAATGGCTTGATTTTCTGCTGGATTTGTGCTGAGGGTGACAGCAGCACATGTCAAAAAAGTGGAAACATGCTTTTTGATGTGAATACATACAGTTATTACAGTCACAGTCATAAGGTAAAGGTTTAAAATAAATGTTGCATTACACAAAAGGGTGCTTTAATATGTCAAATCAATCAGTCCTACAAGTTTGTTGTTTCTATGGGTATCACAGTTGTGTTACAATAATGAAGATCAAATGTAGCAAAAATTTATTTACCAAAAAAAGTTTAAAAAGATCATTTTTGTGGAACAATTTTTTTTTTAATTCAATACATGAGGCCAACATTTCGAGCCCAACTATTTTCAAATGATGTTGGGATGTTTTCTAACGAACACATTTGTTTCCCTAGACACCAGAAACATTGTGTACCCATTTAATGGGAACAAAGAGTGAGAGAGCCCTTTGGCCACAGAGTTAATATGAAGCACATTGCTCATTAGAGTTTCGGTGTAAAATCTGTCTCTTTCCGGATCATATTACCAAACATCAGAGAAGCTACAGACTTGGTTTTAAAATTATACAAAAAGGTCATTTACACTGCAGGAACACTGAAGTAGTTGTTCAATAACAGAACATTTCCATTTAGCCAAAGGAGAGCAACTCTCCAGTCCTTGGGTTTACCCACGTGATGTGAAGCACATAATTCATCTTTATTTAAATCCAGATTTTCAAGTTCACAGAGATATTGTGTCATCTTTTAAATTCTGCACACTTGTCTTGAGTGGTTTACTGCACAGAGCGCCTAAGAGAGCTCTCAGAAAATCTCTCTCCAACAAGTGAGTTTACCCTGAAATAATAATCGAGTTCAATAAGATGTTCTATAGCACTGTCAGATGTGAATGAAGTGAGGCTGCCGGCCACTCAGCACAGTCATTATTATTTGTGTCAAGTTGGCTAACACATGAAAAAGGAAGATGTCAAATGAAAAAATACTATTCAAATATGTGTGGCTCCTTGAACCTGCTTCAACTACAGTGAACTCTGTATTTCTTAGACGTTTAAAAATTATTCAGAGCTATTTAGAACATGTTCAACTCTTCCCCTGTGCAATTTTGAGGTATTTGTGCTTTACTTGAGTTTTTTCTTGTCTGTTCCTCTTGACTGAGTTCTTTATGTTTTAGAGGAAAATATTGTAACCCCGCTTTTTACTTCAGAAATTTTTTTCTAACAAAGTACAAAATTGCTTGTATCAAAAATATATAAGGAGCTTATAAAATATGAGGCTTTGTTATAAATTAAACTTCTCAAAAGGTTATACAAGTACAGCTTAAATAACTAGTCAAACGACTATCCTAACTGACAGCAAATTAGCTGGCAACTATAACTTCTTAGAATCATTTCAGTTATTTAGCAGAAATGCCACACATTTAACTTTGGGCTATTTACTGATGTAAAATGCTTACAGTACTTTTTCTTCAGTAAAGGATCTTAATACTTCCTCCACCACTGCTGGCAAAATTTCAGCTTCCCATCACAAATCCCAATTTCACCCCTGACTATAACTAATGGCTTCATAATGACAGCAAATAAAAAGGGCAGCAGGGGGAAGCCCCGCCTAATTTCACCCTAAGGAGAGAGCTAGGTGTTTCTTATGAGCCAGAGCAACAACCAAGTCAATAGCTTGAACCAAAAATACTGCCTAGTTAAAATGCATCAACATCCCAAACATTGAACCTGCATGTTTTTTGAAGATCTCATCTCAAACCCATTTAATATGCTGCTATATAACAGCATTCCCTCACCTTAAAAACCACAACAAAACAAAACAAACAAACAAAAAGACTTGAGGCACGGGTGCAGGAATTTTCCCCATTGGGTCACAAGATCACCGGCGAGGTTGGCTTCCAGTTCATTCCAAAGGTGTTCTTCCACAACACGCTCAGAAAAAAAAGTTTCTCTATGGACTCCACTTAAAAGTAGAGTCAGTAGCAATGATTGTTCATTGTGGCTTCTTCAAATCGGGCCCCTCCTCCTTTGACTGAATGCACAAACGTGCAAAAAGAAATTTGCAGGCAGACGCTTGAAAGTGCATGCAGGTTGCAGCACTACATTTAAAGTTACGGACACGAATGTAGCCTACAAGTTTACAAAAACACTGCTAACACAGAGTCTCCAACAATCAGCTTACAAATCGGTCTGGGAATGCTAACCAACCTGCACGACCTCAAGGCCTATGTTTCCAAAACACAAAGTTATTTGCATTGGTTTAGGACTTAACACGTACGTATAGCATACTGCTAGTACCTACACAGCAAGCTACATAGGAATATTACATTGGTTGTGTTGGAAAAGTCGATAATTTAGCATGCTGGCACAAGCTAACTGGCGGTGTTTGGTACCTACCTGTCCAACAGAAAGCAGGCCAACTCCATGTCACTCTTCTTCCACAGCTTCTCCTTCAGTGCTTGAAAGCAGCTAAAAGCCAAACTGCGATTCACTCTCATTCTGAAATGAGCTTTAACCATTTGCCGTTTCACCTCACTAGGACTTTATTTCCTTTTCTTTGCTGCTGCATCCACACTCACCATTTTCTCCCGTCTGAATGCCGTCCAGTAGCTGTGTTTTATCCAATCCCAACCTCACCTGCACACTCTCATTGGCTGAGGAAAACACACACACACACACACACACACACACACACACACACACACACACACACAACCCACCCAGAAACCTCCCAACTAAACCAAAACAAC
>JAQLOL010000025.1:11153161-11166141 GCA_029783665.1 Naso thynnoides | reverse complement strand
TAGCCTGTGGCTCTCTCTCAGCTCTAGGGTGTTATTTTTTCTAAGTTAAGTTTGGTGAAAGTTGGGCTGGCACTTTATTAATCCCAAATTAAAGGATTCATCTTTGTCTGATCAAACCTTTATTGAAAAAAAAAAAACGTTTAGTTTGGTTAAGGCTAGGTTAGCACTTTATTCCCAATAGGGAGATCCATGTGTATTTGAAATAAGAACAACATATATGAAATAATTCCTTTGTCTTTTGTAGTTTAAAAAAAATCGATTAAAATTGAAAAACAAGTATGGTATGAAAATATTGGGGATTTTATTTTATCAAATAAAATATCACCCAGCCTTACTTTGAGGAAGGGTTAGCCCGACACAGCCCTACTGAGAGTTCCAGTCTTTCCACGATCTAAAACGAAGCCATTTCTGCTAGAATCTCTAGTTCAAAACAACAACAAAAAAATATATAGTCAGTACTGCGCCTGCGCCAGCTATGTTGCCATGGATATATGTTTGAAAGCAAGACACTCTGACTGACAAGACTGAACATGTTGAATCTGGCCAAACATCTCCAAACATTCTGCCACAAATGCAAACAGCCAAGGGACAGCAAACAAACATCTGAGTTTGTCTGAGTTGGTTTGATTGGTGCACCATGGGCTTAAGACACACGGCTGTCACTCTGATTTATAATAATCTCACCAACAAACTCACCAAGTGCTACCATCACACAACTATCACATTTATGCTACAATAATCTATGCTAACAGTAGAAGCTAACTATCAATCACTGTGCGCAATCCGCTAGAAATTAATATTCCAACCACGTGGTCTGTAGATTCGGGAGCCGTTGGCTCACAGCAGGGGGCGGGGCTAGGAGTGCAGAGAAAAGATGGGAGTTCGTTGGTGATGTTGGTACCAACCGCATACGTTAGCACCAACCAGATCAGCTAATAGTGAAATTCAAATGCAGTTGTCGGCTTTCAACTTGTGGACGGCAGCTGCACGCATATTTATGTCAAAATGTGTAGAATTCACATCCTTTGCACTAAAATGTCTAGATTTGGGACTGAGTCAATCCACAATACTACTAAATTCCCATCTGAAATAATTTTAAGCTGAAAAGTTTGGGGGTTTAGTCACTCTTGAAAGACTGTTAAAATAATGTCTGTCGAGCAGCTTTTCCTTGTTTTGTTCTTTCACTCAGCGCATTCAGTTTGTTTGGTTCATTTTTAGTAGAACTGACATATTTGTAACAGCTGTTATGTGTCCACTCTGTTTCTGTATTTCATTCTAGTGAGTGTTTGTGCTGCTCATTCTGTTTTCACTTTTTATCTGTTTAATAATGTATACATCCACTCACATCTGGTTAATATTATCACTGTTTCAAATGAATGCTAAGGGTCACTCTTCAGTACAGTTTACAGCCTGCAGTTAAACTCCAGTTTGTGGTCAATCATCCCCTGTAGCTGGAGCTCACTAAGCGTGCTTTTAAAATATTTTCTCTGCCCACTTCTGTTGTCCTCCTCCTCTCTTTCATCTTTTTTTCTCCACTTTTTCTCCTCATATTCTTAAACTCCAGTCACAGCTGAGTTTAGAACAGAGGAATTCAGCCCTGCAGTCTGTGCCCTCTCTGCTCGAGGTGTTTGGCTTTTCCTACTTCTACGGAGGCTTCCTGGTGGGGCCCCAGTTTACTCTGCGCAGCTATCAGCGTCTGGTGGCGAGGGAGCTCACCGACTGCCCTGGAGAGCCTCCAAACAGGTATAAGAGCGAGAAAATGATGAGCGATTAAAGCAAAAACGAGCTGAAAGTGTCATTTTTTTTGCTGAGAGTGCCACAGCCTTGTAGTAAACATAATTACCTTCCTTTCTCCCATCCTCATCTTGTTCTTTTCTCTTGCAGTGTTTTACCAGCTTTGAAGAGGTTTACTCTGGGTTTTCTCTGCCTGGTGATATATGCAATATTTAGTACCTATTTTCCAGATAGTTACTTCTTAACAGATGAGTATGAGGTGAGAGTAACGATATGTCCAAAAATGATCAGTGTATGCTTACATTTTCATGTTAAAGTGTATCTTTCTCATTGTTTAAAATGTAAAACTGTGTCCTTTTTCACAGGCGCAGCCCTTCTGGTATCGCTGTGTGTTTATTATGCTTTGGGCTAAAATCAGCTTGTATAAATATGTATGCTGTTGGGTCATTGCGGTAAGTAGCGTCTAGATCTGCAAATCTGTTCGTGAAATGTGTTTGAAACAGTGGATTCTTTTGCCCGGATGGCAAACGGCTAACAGGCATCTGATTTGGTTACCAAAATAAACCTCATGCATAAGAAGCTGCATTTACATGCGGTAACTTGCTTAACACTTGCTGTGAGAGAGAATGAACAGTAAAAAACTTAACATAGTTTTGCATCCACTCTTGCATGGTTCACAGCTAAAAATAATGGGCGCAGTCCCAGTTTATCAGGTTCTTGTGCTTCACTGTGTGACCTCACCTCAGATGAGAATGACGCTTGTTCTGTGTGTTACAGGAGGGTGTGTGTATATTAACTGGACTAGGCTACAATGGTGTAGTAGATGGAAAGCACCAATGGGATGCCTGTGCCAATATGAAGGTGTGGCTCTATGAGACCACGCCGCTTTTTGGAGGAACCATCGCTTCCTTTAACATCAACACAAACGCCTGGGCTGCCAGGTCAGTGTCGAGCCTGAAATCTGTGACTCTCTCTGGCTTCTATTCAGAGTGCTGCTCTAAAAGTTAAATATTTACTCAGATGTGAACAATGAGGTAACAGGTGATGACAGTTCAATCCCAATGCATATGTGGCAATGCATCATAAAGAAGAAACCTGGTATCTCATGGCAAGGCACGCCTTTGCAGATTGTTTTAATACCCCAGGAATCATCAGACGGAGGGAGCAGACAACAAGTGAAGGGTTTTAAAAGTTTGCACCTTCCAGACAGTTAAAGCTGGAGCATGTGGCATCGTTTTATTGAACATACAGTTTATTACATGGTCCATTTCAGCTGAACGTATTAGCTGCCTGCACTTACTTTACTTTCTATCATCCAAAACTTTATGAGACACAGAGAGCGGAGGATGGAGAGCGACACCTTTTCAAAATGTGGTTTAAAAGTCTCTCAAGTAACTAATAAGAGCTTTATTTATAGGCGAGATTATATTTTATTGCTTGTTATACAAACAGACTTGAAACCTAAAGGCTAATTCTGGTATTTTAAAAACTTTGCGCCATAGTTATATGTTTTGTGGTCAAAAATGACTTAAGGGTACAAGACCTTTCTTACCTTTAGTTTACTATTCTGAGTGTAGAAGCTAGTTTGGATCCGAACTAACCTTACAGAACAGTAAAGTCATACAATAACACCAACAAACTAACAGATAAAGGCTGCAGTAGAGCAGCAACTTTGTGTTCTGTAAGTAAAATGACTGGTGGCTATAAACAGAGAAAGACAACAGATAATTCTGTCCAAACAATAAGGACCTAACTTTTCAACAAAAAGGTCAGTCTCAGCGACAGCATTGTCAGAAACTTAGAATAACAATCTGGGCTTGTTGTGGAAAATAAAAACTTTCTTAGTAGATGTGTTCTGACGCTTGCATTCACCCCCAGGGTTTACACTGCAGCATTGCAACCAGTTTTGCAGCAGCTGGCTGAGGCGATCTACCAGACCAGTTCCAGATGTTTTGGTGCCCATTAGGGATGCACAATATTGAATTTTTTTTGCCGATGTCCAATATGTAGGTATTTTACAACTCATTTGGCCGATAACTGATAAATGTGTGTATTTTCCCCCAAACCTAATTGCAGAGATTACCAAGTCTCTTCTTTAGTGGAATTTACATACAGTGTTGTTATGCTTACTCTGACCGTGTTGGCCCGCTGGCAAATGCAGGCATAAAATACAAAGCTTAAAATGATTTAATATTCATTTCCTGTGCAAAAGAAGAAAAATACTTGAACGTATGTTAGGTAAAGCATGCCATGTTTATTTGTGACAATTACTTTTAAACAATACAAGTAAGATATTTCCAACTTAAAACTGGATGATGCTCTCCCTGAGACAATCATAACAATCTCACAAACCAGCCAAATTTGGCCTGTTTCACAAGTGACAAAATAAGTAAACATCATGTCTGTCTGCAGGGAACATGTGAAACATGTCTTCGACGTGAGCGTTTAATCAAGGAAACAGCAGCCTGTCATTATATCTGCAGATATCGGCGTGCTGGCCAATATCCGATATTTAATTTTAAAGCCAATATCGGCCGATACCGATAACAGTCTGATAATATTGTGCATCCCTAGTGCCTACTAGTCATGCAGACCCCATAATGTGTGAAAATATGGCTCAAGTTTAAAAATATCTGAATTACCCTTTAAATTGCTCCCATTGTTTGACCTACAAAGAAAACTCTATTTATAGTCACATATGCAGCACTTCCGAGATATAATTCTCTCAGCACACATCCAAGCAGTTTAGTGTTAAATGGGTTAAGTTTAACATTATATTTTCTAAGCCCTCTGCATCTGGCAGCCTGGCTGTATGTAATTATAAACATGCAAGCTTTGTATGAGGCACGTTAGTTCAGCAACATACAGCAAAGGAAGAAACCACTTTGGATCAGTGAGACTTGACTAGTATGAGAAGGACAATGTTTGAAGTATGGAGATGCTCCTTATATTGCCACTGTGCTTCAAACACGCTTGTTTTATCTAAAATAGCATTTTAAAGGGATTTAAAGCTCAAGCTCACAGTGGCTCATTGTTGTTGCTTCGCAGCAGGAAAGTTGTGGGTTCAAATCCCGGCAGGGACTGCTTGCGTGTTCTCTCTTTGTTAGTGTGTTTTTCCTCCAGCTGCTCTGTTTTCCGCCACCATCAAAAACATGCATGTGAGGTTAATTCTTCTGTCAGTGCCTTTGACCACAGCTGCTGCACTCTGCTCCTCGCATGTAGGATGAGATCAATACAGAGGCAAATCTAATGATTTTGCTGTAGATTGTACTGTAGATGATGGGATGCCCCATCCTCTACAAATGTTGTTAAAATTTGACCATGTGTATACTTAAGCAGATTGCATTTTTAAACCCTATTCACTGCCATTCATGTTGAAACAGGGTATAAAAACACTATAGGACACGTGAAAGTTGCCAGGTATAGGTGATTCACTCTTCTAAAGAGAACGTCTGCATTCATTTGGTCAAAAGCGTGCGCGCGCGAGAGAGAGGGCAGCCGGGAGCCGTGCAGACAAAAGTTACTACGCTTGAGAAAATAGTTCCTTCCCAGCTCGAACATGTGAAGAAGGATTTTGACACTGATGCTTTTTTCAATTAATGTCTCACATTTTTCGGTATTTTCTGTCACATTTATTGAATATGGACAAAATAGAAATAAACACAATACCTCATCAATAAAGCTACTTTGGGGGAAATGCGTGGGGTTTATGTAACCTGTATGGCCAATGGTGACGAAGGACAATAACATGTACACTAGTTACACTGGTATGAACCTTTAAGAATGATTTAAAGTGGCCACATTCAAAGACTGGATGAAAAGTCAGCTGTCGGCATTGAATTGTAAAATTATCTCACCCAAAGCAGTCATAGCATCGCATTTGGTTGACACACAAAAATTGGTAGATGCACTAAAAAGGGGCTTGTGAAAGAATTTTGAATCCTGCGAATTTTGTGCTCCCCAGTCGCTGCATTGAGAGAGCGGTTAGGAGCAAAGCTACTTTCTGTGGTATTGGTCTGATTCTGCTCCACTGAGTTAATACTGCGGCCCGTCACCAGCGTGCTGTGAAAAATAAATAAATAAATAATGGTTTGGAAATTGAAAGCATAATGTGTCTGCACTTGTCTAAGATATTATAGCACAAAGTCTGGGCCAGTATTGAATTGATGAGTAGAAGAGGCAGAGATGTCGAAATGTTTTAATATAACCTTACCCCAGTTGCTATGCAACAACAACTTCCAGGTAAGTGAGTGCTTGCCATGTAGGCAGTGATAGCTGATGCATTAAATGCTTCTCACCACCCTTATCCAGGTTTTTAGTCAAAAAGACACGATCCACAACTCATGCCTTGTCTTTTTTTCCCCTCTTTTCTCTTGTCAGAAATGTCTTCAAGAGGTTGAGGTTCTTGGGCAATAAGACTGTGTCTCATTTGACCACTCTATTCTTTCTGACGATTTGGCACGGTCTACACTCCGGGTACTTCCTGTGTTTCTCCCTGGAGTTCATCATCATGACTGTAGAGAGACAGGTGTGTTACAGATACAGGGCACAATGTGGGGACAAGTTAGCTACATATACATATGTGCAGAAAGCTTAAACCGTCAAGGTGTTTACCTCAGTATGTGGCAAATTTGTTGTTATATTGGACTTATTATAAAAGTTTCAATGTCTACATTACATAAACTCATTGTTTACTTTTCTCGTGAGATAGTCTGTTGTCATTAAATTGTGTAAAACTATTGATCAAATGCACCTCAATGCCAAATGTACTTGTAATGAAATATCGACTACCTCACTGTTTGACATCAGTTTAGTTTACAACCATTCTTTTATTGTATTACTGTAACCACTATGGAATGTGTGTGTTTGTGTAGGTCCAGACACTCGTGAGGGACAGTCCCGTGCTGACGAAGCTGGCCAACAGCGCCCTCTACCCTCTCATCTATATAGTCCAGCAGTGTATCCACTGGCTGTTCATGGGCTACGCCCTCGTGCCATTCTGCCTCTTCACCTATGATAAATGGCTCAAGGTAACTCGCAGTTCTCCCCACTAGTCACATGATAAACGTGGTTGCTCACACCCGTGAGCTTTGAGTGTTGTAGTTCCCTTGATTTTGAAAGTGGTTCCACTTCCAATTAGGTGGTGTCAGGGAGGCCTCAGCACATTAGGGAAATGCTAACAAAAAAATGAAGATAAAGAAAATCAAACCGTTCTTGTTATCATGTGAATTATAATACAAAATGATTTAAAACATTAACTTAAATATGTCTTATTTGCCTTCACCATATTTCTGATGGCCTGGCCCTGAACTTAGCTAGCTAGCAAGCTAGTTCACACACATGAAAAAGGAAATGTTTTGAAAAGGAAAAGACATGAAAAGCAACACAGCTCAGCTGACAAAGCTCAGTTTAAAAAAAAAAAAAAAAAGCAATGGCAGCTTAGATTAAGATTCACTGCCACACACTTTTTTTTTAAACTACTTCCCCTGGCATTTTTAATAGTATTTTTGCAAGCATCTTGCAAAAGTGAGACCAGCTACAAGCTAATGTTAATTTATGGTTCTCGACATGGAAATATTCCGAGCTCCCGTCACGGTCCATGTTTGAGTCAATAGGAAAGAGGACCCAAATGAAGACAGCACGGCTTGAATCTCCAGGTGTTTAGACTGTAAACAACACTTTGATAAGATAGGATAATCCTCTGTTAGTCCTACAAGAAAGAACGTTAAGATAACACCAAAGGTTTTTTGCTTGTTAAATAGAACCCAGAGGTCAGTTTCACCAAATTTTTAACATTCAGGCTTTGATTAACTACATCTGAGAGTAAATCATGCTCACAAGTCACTTCAGTGAAACCGTCTTTGGTCTAACTAATTGATCCATGAGTTTGAAGGGTTATTTGGGAAGACAAACATACAAAAATTGCTCCTTCCAGACAGGTAATAATGTGAGTTCATAATAAACTGAAACAGCAACAGTGAAATTACTATTGCCTCTAAATTACTATGGTGTTTTCTGTCAGTTATGTTACAATATAATCTACCAGGAATGAGCACCAGCAAACATTTAATTGGACAGCACAGTGAATTTGACTATTTTTGTCTTTCAGGTGTATTTGTCCATCTATTTCTGTGGACACATATTCTTCCTTGCAGTCTTTTTAATCACGCCATACCTCCGTAAGGCGCTTGTGCCTAAGAAAGAACGGAGCCAGAAGAAACAGGATTAAAACTTGGCAGTAAGACTTTAAAATGGTAAGTTAATGCAGGCCTTATTGTTTTGCCGTTTTGTTTCCAATAATGTTGAAATGAAATAGAAATAGAAGCTGTAAATAAATGTTTTAACTTTTAAATGACTCTGTGTTTTCCTCCAGGTCCGTCTAAGGCTGAAAATCCACTGAAGGGAACTGTGACATTCAAGGAGCAGAATGGAAAATATTTTAAGGCCTTTAGTAATATATACATATATCTCTCTCTATATATATATGTCCATGTAAAAATAAATTTCTATATATTTTTGTGTTTTAATTGGGGGGAGGGGTGTTTTTATAAACATTTGGAGAAATGTTTACAGGAAATAACCATCGTGCCACACAGAGTAATTGTGAGCCAATCAGGGGCAATTTCCTGTTGTTTTTTTTTTTTTTATTATCTTTCTTTTTCAAACAAATGTGAGACTTGCAGGACTTGAGAGAATTTAATGCTGTCGACACAGAATTGCACTCACCATTCACGGGTTCAGAGTCTGTCATTGGCTCCATTGTGTTTGTTTTGTAAAATTCATTTCTCTCTATCACTTCTCGCACTCTGGTTTATCAGCAGCAGCAAGACTTCACAGGAGGTTAAAGCACAGGGCTAGCATGTGTGGAAATATGTAATCTAACAGTGTAAAATGCACATAGCTTTCTGCAAAAGACAAGTAATAATCATATTGATGATAATAATAATAATAACATTAATAATAATAACTAGAGGGGTTGTTTCTTGAAAATGGCTGCCAGTGATGATATAAGCACTGTAAATCACACACTGAACACTAACCCCCAACTCAAAATGGCCTTGTATTAATGAATGTTTTTGCAGTTCACTTGTTTTGGTTTTAATTTGAATTTTTGATGGAAAAAAATACTTGATTTTCTAGCTTTTTACAGCTTTTATGAAAAAGAACATTTTGTAGCTTTGGATAAGATTTCATGGGAAGTATTTGCATTGTTCACCCGGATTTCCTCATTTCTTGATGTTGCTGTTTTTTTTCTTTAGTAAGTTTTCTCTCGCTGTGTATCCTCTCCTCCTTCTGTTCAGTCGACGTCACTCCTCCTTCGGCCTTGATCGAAACCCAGCTCTGAGCTCTGCAATGCACAGAAGCAAAGGTGGAATACTTCAGGAGACTTGCACACTGCCCAACCGTAGAATCACAACACTTTTGTGAATGCTTCATTCACTCTGATCTTCACCGAACTGTCTCATTTTGAACTGGAAGCAAAGATGATGAAATTTGAGAATTTAAAAACACTTTTTTTGTTTCGCACATGGCCTGTTTTTCTGTTAGAAAAAGTGTGCAACAGAGGCATCCCTCCTACAGTGGGAATGCCTCTTTATTTTTATTCAATTTGACCTTTTTTTAGGGGGCTGGATTGTCTGATCTGTGGTGTGCTGGAGGGAGGCCCGGCACTGCTGCTGCTGCCCCTCTCACTGATGCTAACTCACACACGGAGAGGACGAACCTCACTGTAGCAACAGCCCAGATTTTAGTAACATTTATACATAACATGGTGATTATTAATTGATGTGAACTGCTCTTTCAAGAGACTACTTCTTTGCCTTATTCCTACCAAATGTATAAAGGAAAAGAAAACTTGGAGTGAAGGGGGGAGGGCAGTTTTCAAATACAATTTTATAATGTTCATTAAAATGCTGCATTTCAAACAAGGACTCTGTCTTTATGTGTGTGTGTGTTTGTGTCCTATTGCCTAAATGTGACAGGACCACAGGGCAGAGAGGGGTGGATATGACGTCATTTTGCAGTCTGGTCTGTGAGGAAGCTCGAGCTATGGGAATTAGGGAAATTAATATTTTAAAAAAGGGGGTTAGAGAGCAGGACCAGAGCCGAAAAGTAACGTGATGAGATGAATTGCTGTATTGAGGTCTGAGTCACTCAACGCTCAACGTGCAGCCAAAAAAAAAGAAAAAAAAAAGCCAGAGCAGCAGTCTGGCTCAGAGCTGGTGGGGGCCGGGGAGAGAGAGAGGGAGAAGGACGCAGTGTGGGCGGGTTAAGAAACGCCAAGAGGGAGGGGACGCCAGCGTAATAGTCCCACCGTCTTTTTTCCCTCCTTCTCCTTCGTAGTGCCGAAAAAACAAGGGCATCGGTCAGTCTCCTCATCTCCCTCACATCTCACCGCCGAGTCCAGCGTCAGGCTGAAATACACCGCTGTCATTTCTCGAGCTCTCCCGAGTATCAGCGCGTCCTCTCTACCTGGAGGTTTGCATCCAGCCTTGCGGGGGGATCGCCGAGCCGAGCGGCAGGGGCGTGAGAGGCGGATGCTGCGCGCGTAGAGGCTGGGTACCAACCAGGAGCATCACGGCACTCACCACGGTAATGTGAAAATCGAGAGGGTTCGTTGTTTTCTGCTAACCTTCATTTCTGCGACATGTCCTCTCCTGACTCCAGCAGGAGCTCCCAACATGGCTATAGGCGGTTATGAAGCCCAAGCTGGCAATGTGTGTCAGTACCAGCCTGTAATGTAAATCGGCTGGTTATTGTCGCATAGCATGTCTCTCTGCTCTTGGATGTATGTGTAGCCTGAACAACCTGTGCACAGATGGAGTCTCCTGTCATATATCCCCTCTTTCTTGATGTAACCTAAAGCATATGTTGTCCTGTAGCCTATCAAGGACTGCAGCAATTGAAAAAACGTTGTGGCTCATTATGTCAATGAGAGCTGAAAAGCTCCAAGGACTCTTTTTTTTTCAGTTGTGGTCACTGCCACCAGACAGCAGCTGCATTTTCTAACCTAACGCACCACAATTAAAAGGAGAAAACACCCACACAGCCACATGCAAAACGTGTTATAGTGACAGAGCAGGTGCGTGCATGCTTCATGTATTTTCTGCAGCTGCAATGGGATTCAAAGGAAAGAAAGCAGCATTATGGAGCAATTATTGATTATTGGTTTATTAAGGCTGATTCAGTCTGCAGCTCCTAAGTTCATTATGTGGGGCCTCTCCTGCAAACGTTGCAAACATGACATTTGAGCTATGCACAAACACAGGAGCAACATTAATTTAAAAACCTCTGTGCACCATCTGATAGGCCTGATCTGTTTCTGTCTCTCTCTCTCTCTCTGTCTTGTCTCTTCAGTGCTGATCAGTTGTTGATGCATGTACTGTATTCCTCCCCCCTTCCTCACTCCACCCTTGTTGCCCCCTCTACCTCTCCTTTCCTCCCTCAGATGGACAGAATGAGTTTTCTCTCCTTCTTCCTCCTTTGCTTGACTTCGGTTGCCAGTGGCAACAAAGGTCAGTTTCTCATCCTTTTGACTGTTAATTGTGAAGTGTTGAGATGATGGTTTGGATTGCCATGGGAGCATGTAGACCTGTCAAGGTGCCTGGGCAGGGCCATGGCTGTTCTGCCCTGAAATGCTCCCAATGACTTTACTCCTATAACTGTAGTAACGAGACGTAACCTACATAAATGGTGCATTTGAGACGACATTCATGTGTGTTTATACATTTGTGTTTCGTGACCCAGTGTGCATGTGCCTGTGACTCTGCGAGGATGATGAATCTGTTTCCCCCTCTATAGCAGATTTATCATCCTGGCTAACCGTGACTCTGATTCAACGTCATTGTTCCAATGATTATCATGCTGTGGGAAAGCGAATGAAACAGACAGCGTGGAGGGAGAATGTCAGAGACGGAGGTAGAGGAGGGCGATGCAGAGAAGAAGGAGAGGAGAGATGGAGTGTCAGAGAAACACAGAGGGTGGGTGGAGGGGTGGGGGGGCCAGAGGAGAAGGAGCTGTGACAGGGGAGTACGTGGCCGAAAAGACGCAGGCCGTTGAGGAGGGAGGAGGAGGAGGTGGTGGTGGTGGTGGAGGGAGGTGGTACGTGAGATCAGGTGACATGGTGGGGAAAGGAAAAGCACTGAGATACTGATGCGTATGTGTGTATGTATATGTATGTGTGTGTGAGTGGGTGAGGGCGACAGACTAGGGTGGGTGAGTGTTGTGGAGTGACAGAGTGACAGAGGGAGGAAGAGTGCCAGGAGAGAGACAGAGATGGAATGGGATGCCTCTCAATCTGTAATCCCGAATGTAATCCACAGGCCTGATGCTCAGATTAATGCTATATAGCGGAGGAGGGAGGGAGGAGATCAGATGAGGGGACAGAGGATGGGTGATAAATGACCAAAAAAGAGACACAGCAAAGGACTGTGGAAACTGAGGAGGAGGAGGAGGAGATGGCGTCAGGCTGGACCTTGAGATGATGAATACCTTTGATTAATTCCTGGTAACTCCAATCACTTTTTCACTCCGACCAAAATTTGTCTGATTATCAAAAACAGTCTGACATGAAAAGCTTGGTCCAATTTGTAATCTGTGATCAGATATCATCCTGTTTCAATCATGATTTCCAAATATCAGACTTGAGTTTGAAAATTCAACCGTATTGGTGAATTTTAGCTGCTTTTGTTGAATTAAAAATGCGTTTTGTAAAAGAGAAACTGTTGGAAGAGGGAGGCCTATTGAGAGTCACTTGGGCTGCAGCCAACAATTATTTTCTTTATTGATTACTTTGCAGATTTTTAATTATTTTGCTATAAACAAGAAATTCCGAAAAGCACATCACAATTTTCTAGAGCACAGTTAATGTTCCCACATGGGTTATTCTCTTCAAAACTTATGTTTAATGTATAAAACCCAGAGATGTGAACTAAATTATGACGCATGATAAATACAAGCAACAATTCTTCGCATAAGGGAGGAAACAACCAAGTAATGATGATGTGTTTGCTCGAGAAATTACTTAAAATATTACTCAATTATCAAAATAGACACATTTATCCATCATTTATCTGACTTAATTAATAATGTCGTTGTTTTGGCTCTAAAAGTAGCAATGAAAATACAAGATCTGCATTCTAAATTTCCCTGACAAGTATAAATTATTAGCAAGATCTGCATAAAAACAACACCCTGTTTTAGCTTTGATGGGCTCTATGTGTTTTATTACATACTTGGATTATTAC
>JAQLOL010000025.1:11141135-11152948 GCA_029783665.1 Naso thynnoides | reverse complement strand
GAATTTGAGCTAATTTAACTAGCTGTTACATCTGTAAAATAAGTATTGTGGAGTAAAAGTGCCAAAGAAGATAAAATGGAAATAAAGTAAAATACATCCAAATTGTACTTACATGCAGCACTTCAGTAGTTGTACTGGTAATAAAAAATGCAGGCTGTAAAAGGTACCAAGCTAATGTATCAAGTCAAGGAGTAAATCAAAAGAATTGTATCTCGTTGGCCCTATAATTGTACAATTTTAAACCATATCCAGCCTTGTCTTTGAAGAGAGAGAAGTTTGATCAGATTCACAACCGGCAGCATTCTCCTCTGTTGACTCTCATCTTGCAGACGGCAAAATTAGTTCCAGACAGATTTTCTGGAAAATTCACTGTGTAGACAACAAAGCAGTTGCTTAGCACAAGTCTTGTGCCTCTGTCTGATTTCAGACTCTGTAGCTTCAGCGTTCAAAGATTGAGGACAACAGAGGGGAGGCACTCCAGCTTTTGTTTTTGCTCTTTGCTGGGGTGTAAAATCGTCATCCTTCTGGCTCATTAGCGTGGCCTTTGATCATTCAGCATTGAACATTCAGCACAGAGATGAATAATTAATTTGCAATTAAAGGTTAAATTCACGGTAAACCCCAGGCATTTCATTTTGACTTTGCTGGGGGTTTTTTCCGTTGTGTTATTGTGCGGCGCCTGTGGCAGGTCAGTTTGGCTGATTGATATGAGCAATATACCTCTCTGTGTGTGATAAGGCAAAATCTGACTGGCTTTAATTACACTGCCAAGCTGGGAGGTGTGCAGAGTGGCACATTGATGGGAGGCCTATATGGAGAAAAGGAAGAAAGAGGGCAAGTCTGAGAGGGTGTGAATGTGATTACACCGTGTCTTTGTGGTCACACACATGCATACATTGTGCCTTTTTCCACTCTTGCACACACTCCTCATGTCCTCGCCCGTAATGGAGTGTTAAAAATAGACATGTTGATTTCTTCTAATTGCTCCGTTTAACCCAAAGCCTCTTTACTCTCTCCTCTTCTCTGTGTTGTTCAGCCAATAAGCACAAGCCATGGATCGAGACAGAGTACCAGGGGATTGTCATGGAGAACGACAACACCGTGCTGCTCAACCCCCCTCTGTTTGCCCTGGACAAAGATGCCCCACTACACTACGCTGGTAACACCAACAGCAAAAAAAACAGCGTGGAAGAATATATGATGAGATGGCTGACAAAACAAATAAAAAAAATTCAAACCATTCCACGAAATTGCTTGAACATCCAAAAAATAGGTCAAATCAAATCAAGTGCTCACCCAGCCAAATTGAAAATTAACTCAGCGGACCTGGCTCAGTTAATGATAAACATGATGCGAAAGTTTGGAGTCAGGAGACTCCTGCCATTTACAGCCATAATTACCATTACGTGGTCCAAATATTAACGGCAGCGTGTTCATCACAGAGTCCACTATTTTTAGACCATCATAGTGTAATTCAACCCTTCATCTCAGGAGCGGTCGGCAGTGCTCTGCCTCTGCAGCCTGATGAAATAAGGTTATCACGTTTGCACTCCTGGAAATAACCATGTTCAGTCAATTTATAATAGATCAACTAGAATTACTCAAGGGGTCCCTGAAATATATTGGGGTGGTGTCAAGAGGGAAGAGAAAATTAGCTGTTTGAGCAGGAACCTCCCCCACCCTTAACTTATACTTACAGACTCAGCTGCAGTCTCTTCTGTTTTGTCTTATAACGTTTTCTTGTGATAAAGTGCCTCCTAAAGGAATCCTCCATTTAAATGTTGTCATGTCTGTAATGTCTGTTATCCTGAAATTACAAGATGACTTAAAATCCCATTTAATTCAATAATGACAGATGCCTGATATTTCCTTCTTTTTTTGTAGATTGTGGACATTTCAACTGCATTTTGACTGATTAGATGACTGTATTTTTATGTCACCAGTTGTTATAGCTTTTATGATAATAATAATTACCATTAAATTTGTCCAGCACTTTTCTAATAAAAATAACAAATGGCTTTACGTTGAAAATGAGGAGGGGAACAAGAGAAGAAAGAAAAAAAGAATTAATATAACAAAATTGATAAAGATAATAAAAGGAGGCAGAGGCAGTAGAAAAAGATGTTTAATACTTGAGGTTTTAGTAGAGATTTAGAGAAAAAGCTGAGGCAGCAAGGTGAATTTTAATGGGAAGGCTGTTCCAAGGTTTGAAAGCGCTGACAGGAAATACAGAATTTCCTTTAGTTTTTTGTCTAGACTTTAGCAGTTTTGCAGCAGGATCTTAGCTTGAGAACAGGTTTGAGGGCACAAACTCACAAATGTATGCTTGAGTCTGAGTGCTTTAACAGTAGTAAGTAAACACTTAAAAATAAGCTCTGAAATAAACTGAAAGCCAATGGAAGGAGGACACATTCGAGGCTGCAGTTTCTCTCTTTGTTTCTTTATTTGTTTTTACGATTTGCACAGGGACTGCAAGAGGAAATGAGCAAACTGCTATGATCTGGTGCAAAGCATCTTTTTTTGTGAGATCAATCACTTTTGCAATTGGTCCCTGACAAATTAACCTAATTCAAAAAATAGGTTCAAGGTTGAAGCTCTCTGTTAGCTCTAAGCACGCTTTGCCACTTGAGTTACAATATCTACCTATAATATCATTCAACTCTATGGAAAATAAAAGTATGCACAGCTTTCTGCAAGTGAAAGAATAATAGAAAAATAATCCCAGTTATAAAAGGATTGTTTAAATATGGATGCCAGTGTCAGAAATGCCTCCAATGCTGCTTAAAATGTTGGATCGGGTATTAGCGAGGACTCCACACACTGATCCGATACCATGAAACTGATCAGAAGGGGGACTCAGCTACTTCCCCATCTATAAAATACTAAAGCTAAAGGGCTAACTTCTAGCCCTTATAGCTCTTAAAAAGTCATAAGCAGATAAGAAGATACGATTTTCTTTGAAGCACTGGTGTTTGATTGGCACTCAATATCAGTCGATACATATCAGGAATGAAAAAATGTTGTGAATGTCTCTAATTTAATAATTAATGTAAAAAATCACAAAAACTTTCTATTTCACTAGATATTTTTTGAGATTTTTTCTCCCGCACAACATCTCCCTCTCGTCTCCCAGGTGAAATCTGCGGTTTCCGTGTTCATAATGGCCCCTCGGGTTCAGGTTCGGTCCAGTTTGAAGCGGTGGTGCTGGACCGCTCCACCGGTGAAGGTCTGGTCCGGTCCAAGGAGCCGCTGGACTGCGAGAGCCAACGGGAGCACAGCTTCACCATCCAGGCCTACGACTGCGGAGAGGGACCTGATGGAGTCAACAGCAAGAAATCCCACAAGTGAGTCCACCCCCTCCCTCCCTCTCCACCCACTTTGCTCTGAAGATATGTAATGTTTTTAATTACAGTCACTATCTGAGGCTCCTCTGGCTGTGCACTGTAAAGACCATCCAGCCATTCTGCTTTCTATTGTTACAATAATCCATCTCTCTCTCTGCTGGTGTTTCGCTCCCCCCTCCTCCCTCCCTCAGGGCCACTGTGCACGTGCGTGTGAACGACGTCAATGAGTTCTCCCCCGTGTTTGTCGAGCGTCGCTACGAGGCTTCAGTCCCAGAAGGGCGTCTGTTTGACCGAATCGTGCGTGTGGAGGCTCTGGATGCCGACTGCTCCCCGCAATACAGCCAGATCTGCTTCTATGACATCATCACTCCCAATGTGCCCTTCGCTATTGACAATGATGGTGAGATATGTTTTATCTTGTAGCAGTAAATTACAAGTGTTGGGCTCACAGACCTATTAATGTTTGTCTTTCTCTGCAACAGAAATACAATTTCCCCACCAGTCACCATATTATTTTCCTTTTATGCTGTCTGCACTGTGTGCTATAACCATTGAATTCAATATCCAGCTCAGTATTGAACTCCTAAACTCTGGATGTCCTCAATACATGAGAAGCACACACAGCAGACACTGCTGAGATGCTGATGTGTGCACTGTGATATAGTGAGCTGCAGGTACTTAATTCCTCTCACAGGTACAAACCAAAAGATGTTAAAATAGACTTTGTGTGGGCGGACTATCACTGCATAAACATCCCCGTAGCTGTGTGGTTTATTATAGACACCTTTTTATGCCGACTCTTCGTAGATTCCCTAAATTCTTCCTTGTTGTTATTGTATCACTGACTGGCGGGCGGGAGGTCATTCCTCATGTGACACAGCAGCTGAGCAGGACCCTGCTTTAGCGTGACTCTGCAGATTGTCCCAGACTTGAGGGTTTTTGCAGAGGATGAGCAGCTCCTTTCTTTTTTGGGTCGGACTGGCACAGCAGCACAGAGACCTTTTGTTCCAACCTTGTTCAGATGCTGTGGGCTTGTCATTGTCTATTTTTCCTTACTTTGTCTTTTCTATCGCTGCCTCTGTTCCTTTCATCCCTCTGTATCCCCTCGCCTTGCACAGCATCTTCTGTCTTACCTATTGTTTGACAGCTGGCATGCTGAGTGCTGTCAGCCCGTCCCTGTTACTCACTGTTGCCTTTATTTTTGAAAAACAGGAAAAACCATCATTTTTCATTCTGCTCCACGCATTTTATCCTCCTCTGCTTTTTGCTTTTCTCTCTCTGTTCCAGAATATGGCGCACTGAGCAGGATAGTGGTTTTGTTCATGTGTACATGCAGCGTTAAACGCTTTATCAATGAGTCTTTTTTGTGCCAGGCTTTCAATTACGCAAGCCCGTTGTTGATGACTAACCCTTTTTATTTATACTTCCCTGTATTCTTTGTTTCATAATTTTTCTCTCATGGTATCTCTTTGTCTCTCTCCGTCTCCTAGGTAACATTAAGAACACGGAGCCGTTGGATTCGAAGCGTCAGCGTGTTCACACCTTCTGGGTGACGGCCTTCGACTGTGGAAAGAACCGTGCTCAGGCTGACGCCCAGGTTGTCGTCACAGTCAAGCCGTCCTGCAAACCTGGCTGGATCGGTAAACAATGTCACATATGTGTCCTTATTATCGTCCTTTTAAAGAGTCTGGCAGGGCTTCAGAGATGTGCTTTAGTTGTTTAATCTGCTGGTTTTTGGTTGAAATTATCACTTTTAGCTGGAATGTGCGTGGGCTGCCGCTGAGATGAATCACCTTTGCATGTTTATATTAAGAGCTGAGTTTTAAGTAATATCAAGGGAAGGCAATTAATTAAACTGTGATGGTGTGTTTGTAGACTCATACATGCCACTGCTACACTTTCCCTGACATTATATCACTATCACAGGATGAGCAGGCACAGTTTATTGACAGTTTCTCTCTCTCTTTTTTTAAACTTATATTTTATTTAAATTAAAAACAGAATCTCACACAGGGCAGGAAAATACTACTACAGTTTTGAATTTTAGCATGTCATTTTAAAACTGCTCTGAACTGTATCTAGCTAGAAGTGTATAAGTGCATCTTTTATTTCTTTCAGCTCATTGTTTGAATTCAAATGTTGTATGACAAAGAGTCTGTGTCTGATCAGCATGCCATGTTATGTGTTTTTGTTTTCAGGATGGACCAAGCGTGTGGAGTACACACCCGGGTCAGGAAGCATCCCCCTGTTCCCCAGCCTGCACCTGGAGACCTGTGAGGAGACTGTGTGGAACATCCAGGCCACCGTAGAGCTCCAGACGGGCCACATCGGGAAGGGCTGTGACAGAGACAGCTACTCTGACAGATCTGTGCGGCGACTGTGTGGTGAGTTCCGGTTCACAGATCAAAACACGTGAACTTTTAGAGTGCAAGATCCTTTTTTTTTATTATTGTCCTCCTCTCTTTGTTTCATCTGTCAGGTGCTGTCAGGGGTGAAGTTGACCTCCTCCCACCTCCATCTCCTGCTGCAAACTGGACTTCTGCTCTGCCCACTCTCCCCTCTTCTGATTCATCTCTGGTCTTCTCCTTCAACGGGTCCAACCACGTCGCCGTGGTGCCGGATTCAGTTGTCAGCGCCTTATCGGGCGATCACTTCACCCTGCAGCTGTGGATGAGACGGGGCGGCACCAACATCCAGCCCGCGACCACGCAGACCAGAGGAAATCGCAAGGAGGAAGAGACAATCGTGTGCAGCACTGTCAGGAATGGTGCGTTACAATTTTAGAGTCATTGCGTTGGAGGGATTTTTAGTAATTTTAACAGTTTTTTTAAAGGACCATACCAGTCTGTTTTGACTTCTCACTGTTAGCAGAGACTGCCCCATATTCAGAAAAAAAATCCGACCATGTGTATACTTTAGTAGTTTTCGGACTGCATTCTGAAACCCTGTTTACTGCCATTCAAGATGAAATAGGGTATAGAAACACCTTAGGACATGTGAAAGTTGCTATATGTTGGTAATTCACCCTTTAAAGAGAACATCTGCCTTTATTTGGTCAAATATCGCTGAGCAAGAAAGAGAGAGGGGAGCTGGGAACCGATAAGACGAAAGTTATTACGCCTGGAGAAATAATTCCTCACAAGTGCTGCCCTCCTAGCTTGAATATAAGTGTGAAGAAGGATTTTGACACAGATGTTCTTTCTGACTAGGATACTTATTTTATTTTTAATTCTTGTTTGTGAAGTGTGGGGAACTTTGTACAAGCCCTTGGGCTTCCGTTACTCCTAGCACTGTTATTTTATGTGCTGAATAAAAAAAAAAAAACAAAAAAAACAACTAACATCACATACTTTCAGTCACTTTCTACAACACAATATCTCATAGACGAAGCCATTTTGGGAAAAAGGTGTGGGGTTTATGTATCCCATGTGGCTGATGTTGACAAAGAACAATGATATGTTGTAACACTGGTGTGGTCCCTTAAATGTGCTTTCTCTTTTCACTCACACGTCTGACTTTAAACCCTGGGAAGGTCAAATCCCAGGAACAAAAAAGGAAAAGAAGGAAAAGTAAAACTGCTTATAGCTTCAACATCTATGGTGCTCTTGAGAGAGGCGCTTAAACCCAGCTGCTCCACTTGAGCAGCCAAGTAGACAACAGAGGAACAGTAAAACACTATAATTGTGCCAGGCAGAGTATTGTGAGTATCATGTGAACTGTATGACTTTGTCAGTTGCGGCACTAAAAGACAAACCCTCCCCCTGTAAAAACGGCAGTAAAATTTACAGGCGAGGAAAGATAAAAGAAAATGTAGAAGCTAAAATAAACTTACAGAACTTTTTTATTTCTTACTGTGGTTGTGCTCTGAAGAAATGCCAGCGCGTAGACAGTTTGACAAGACCCCACTGACCCACCAATTATTTACTCCTCCTCTGCTCCACAGATGATTCCTTCTCCCATTACTCCCTCTCCGTCCATGGCTGCCGCCTCTCTCTCTTCTACTGGCCCGACGTCTCAGCCGCACGGCCCGTCAAGTTCTTGTGGAAACTGGAGCAGGTACTGGGGGAGCCGCGATGCTTAGCTTTGATGTTCTCACTTGCACTTGTTTCTTTTGTGTTTGCACCTTGAATTTAAACTGAAATGGAGGAAAATTCAGACAGTGCAAAATCTACCCCATAATGCAAAAACAAAAGAGCAAAAAAAAAAAGAATGTCAAATGCAATTGCAAAGTACTTTTCACTTCCAAATGATATATTTATGTAGAAAATTTCCACTTTAAAAGAACTGCTAAGACCAAAGTTTTTCCTGATAACAAGCTTGTTTTTCCTCATCTCCTGTCTTTGTTCTGCAAGTAACAACCTACTTTAAACGTCTCTATGTGAACAGCCAACATAGTCTTTGTGCATCATCTATATTCAAAAAATCTATTTCTTTTTTCTCCTACTAAATTAAGTATTGTGCAGCACCCGTGGGACTAATTCGCTTGCTCATTCAGACGGTTTCACCAAGTGGTAAAATATCAGATCTCTCTTTGCTTTTTACATTAATTATACACAACACACTTCACAGCACCATATAGACTGCTATACATCATAGATCGCTAGATGGACTAATAGACAGACTGGATGGACTTTTTTGATACTGTAAGGAAAATTGTTAAATAATGAAAGGAACAGGTCATAACGAACCAAAGCAAATAAAACCAGGGAAACATGCATGCGGTTGTGCAAAACACACAAAAAAATGGAATGCAAAATAGTTCCACATGAGGTATTTTGAGTATTGATGGTGTGGCCAAGTTACCTGCATGCATTTGAGTATGTGTGGTTTGGTGAGGGGGGGTTTGGGGGCTGAAGGGGGTTTGTTTTGACTGAAGTCGCTGGCCTCAGACAGATTGAAACAGCATGGATTAAAGGCGACTGAGCTGATACAGAGAAGATTTGTCAAATCCTTCTGTCTGAACCACAATATCTTATTAACCCAGTCTTTCTCTTCTGCCCCTCTGTCAGTTTAAATCTCTCGTCTTTCCTTTTTGGATTCCTTTAATGTGACCCTTTCTGTAAGAAAAATCGAACAAATGTGTGCTGTGATGTACAAAGATGGTGGACTGTAACAGAGCACAGTATTACTTAGGTATAGAAACATGATTAGATTGTAGAATACAACACGTTATTAAAGATTAGACCAGTGGATGTGAATCTTTTTGGATGTGGCCTCTTACGAAAAAAGCTAGTCAGGGTCCCTTGTCAGGTTTCAGGCGTCTAGTGTTGTAGGTTGTTCTATCTTAAGAGAGATTTCCAACCAAAACAGATGATTTCATTAAAATACCTGCTAAGATCTGAAGAACAAAAAATAAATCAAAGATTAAAGGGAAAATTTACTACATTTTATCTGGATGACCACACAGTATTGATGGTTAATGTAGGCACTGGAAGCAATTCCAGTTGTGTTCAATATTGAATGAGAGAGCTGCTATAAAATTTGTTCCTCCTTAACACAAGTGATATCAGCGGTGTTAAGGAAGAGCTGTAGGCCCTTTTAGCTCGGGTAATCAGGGAAAGCACTGCTGCTCATAAAAAAATTCTTCTCTTTGCTTTTGTACGTCATTAGAAGCTCAAACACAATGCATCCTGGTCCATGCAGACACTGGAACTGTGCTGTAGTCAATATGGCATGCACTGTGACATTCATTACCTTAATTGAAGACATTTAATATTAACACTGATTAAATTTCCACACAAGCTGTCATAATTAATTTTCCCTATGAAAGATGAGCATTTTGTTTTTTCTTCTTTCTTAACTGTTCATCTCACATCTTTTAGATTTACCCAGTGATCCTTTGGAGGGGGGCAGACCCCTTTCTATGGGAACAACTGAACTTAAAAAACTAGCTCCTCAAAGAACTAAGACAATATGAAACAGCATAAAGAATTAAGTAGCATATCAATAGCAGGAGCATTTGTTCTTCAGAAGAAATACCTTCACCCTAGTACTTAAAGGGGTCATATTATGCTTTTCTGTCTCTTTCAAAATATAAATGATGTTACAAAGTCAGTTTGCTGTTTTGAATGATGCCAAAGTGTGAAATATTGACGTAAGGGTATGTAGTAGTAAAACCTGTGGGCTGTTTCTAATGACTCTGAATGCTCCGGTCTCATCAGTTTTTTTAAACCTCAGACCACTAGTGTGTCACAGTGTGCTGAGCTTCCCTATGGGTTCATCTGGTGTGTGTTTAAACTGGCCAATCAGAGCAGAGTTAGCCTTTGGAGGTGGGGCAGGCAATAAAACAGAGCGTCTCAGACAGAGGCAAAAGTCCTGGAAAAACGGGGCTGCTGCAGTCAGCTGTACGAGAAAACAGATGAGTTTTTTGAGCATCTAGTAGTAACCAAGAATAAATTACGAACCCAAAGTGGGTTACGAATGCCAGAGCTTTTCTTGTAACATTTTACATGGTTGTGTTGATACAATTGAGTTAAAGATCTGAATACTTCTACCACCTCCAATATTCACAAACCAGCACATGTGCAGACTTTTACCCCCTGAAAAAATATTCCAGCTGTGTCCTTTGCTCAGGCTCGTGTTGACTCCATGTTGCCTCTGTCCAACAGGTGTGTGACAGCGAGTGGCATCATCTTTCACTCAGCGTCCAGTTCCCCTCAGTGACCCTGTATGTTGACGGCGTGACCTTCGACCCTGCTCTCATCCATGACAACGGCGCCATCCCTAACCCTGCCCCCCGCCAGAGGATGTTCATCGGCGCCTGCTGGGGTGAGATCATTTACGTTCAGTGTGCATCCACAACTGAAATATAGTTTTTTCATTCAGCTTAATGATGCCGTTTGACAGAAATGAATGGGAGCACAGAGCGAGGAGTCCTGTTTTTGTCTTTCATTTTACATAAACGCTACGAGCAGTTTGTTACGAACAGTTTGGTTCTTCCCTCACTAAAATGTCACACATCACTAAAGATAGCAGGCTGACATTTCTGGCAGAAGCAACAGCAACTCATGAATCCTCATAAGACATGTTCAGATGATCAGCCAAGACATTGCGCCTCACTCCCTCCTTCCACTCACTTACAATTTGGTTGATGCATTTTGTCTTTGAGGGCTAATAATATAACTGACTTATCAATTATTCAGGGCAGCTGAACAACACGAGGGCCAGACAGCTATCAGCCACTTATACCCGAACCGCTGGTTAAACAGGAAAACTCTGGCTGCCAATTAGCAGTGAAACACACACACACACATTGACGGTCTTCCACTCCACATTTGAAGTCGCTCTGCTGCCTGCTTGGCAACAGCTGCTGCTAGATAATGAGGAGATGGTGCATTTTTCGAATATTTCTACAGTTTTCCTGCGTGTGTTTTCTCACTCACGCCAGCTCATGTCGTTTTTATTTAATTATTCCTGTCAATCTCTGGCACCGTCAGCCTCTCTGTTGAAGGGGAATAATTATACACACATCACGTAGATGCAAGGCAATCAGAAAAACTGCATTAATGAAATGGAAGAACACCTTTACACTAACTCCATGCCACAAAAGTTTAATCATGACATTGTTTCGATCCTGCTTTTATCTTAGTCAAGTTAGGCAGGCAAAGATCCAAGTGTGCAGGCGTTAACTCTCTTCACCTTCAGTCTCGCTCTCACTTTGTTTTCACACCTTACTACATTTTAGCAGCTTTCTCAGTGTGCCGATTGTTTTCTCTTTGTCTATTCCCCTTTGCCTCTTCACTGGTTTTCCCTGCAGAGCCCGAAGAGAAGCAGAAGGAGATACTAAACAACACCATCCCAGAGGGCAAAGACTCAGGTGACCTCCCTGTTTTCACTCTGTTGTCAGCGTGAGGGTGTGCAGTCTGTTTATTTTGCTGTGTCATTGTTAGTGTCTTAGAAAATAAATGTGGTGTTAACACTGGACTGTCTCTGGCCTTTAGTGAAGTATGTAGGCGGTTACCACGGCCTGCTGTCGGGTGTGACGGTGCGTCCTGGCAGCGTGGAGCCTCATAGCGTGGTGGAGTGTCTGTACGCCTGCAGGGAGGGTCTCGACTTCGGAGACCTGGAGACTCTGGGCTCCGGCATGAAGGTAAAGTCTCAGCAAACCAAAGACCACCACGCAACAGAGAGAGAGGATATTTCTTTTTAGGAACTAGAATGAACATGTGTCTCACATATCACATGTAATAATTACATCCCCACTTGTAATATTTACAGCCTTTGTCATACAAAATTAAAACACATTACACAACTCTTCTCCAGTACACCATGTTTTAGTCACCAACCATCTTGAAAAAATCATTACCAGCTTCTGTCTCGACTTTATAAAATACTTTGTGTTCTGACTGGATGAAGACATATAAAAGAGACAAATAAATAGCTGTACATCAAAAAGGTATTATATATATGTATATATGTATATATATATATATATATATATATATATATATATATATATATGTGTATATA
>JAQLOL010000025.1:11116914-11131448 GCA_029783665.1 Naso thynnoides | reverse complement strand
AGTTTGTTAGATATCCTGCCTCCATTACATATCTTTGTCACATGTATTTGATGACCACATTCAAAATATTATATATAGAATATTGGACAATATATCGGATATCAAAATTTTCTTACTCCCTAATATCGTTATCGACATCGGCCCAGAAAATCCCGTATCGGTCTGGCCTTAGTGTGTATGCTCATTGTAATGGAAGAATGTGTCACCCAGTGCAACATGGTGGCTCACTGGTATTTTTAACCATTTTTTGACAACAACAGAGCTGTATGGCACAGAGGAATAAGCTACATCAGGTGTCAGCAGCACAAACAATTCTTGTTGACAAGATCAATTCATTGTTATTTTAATGAGATTTCTCACAAAGCTTACCCTTAAGATTATTTATTGCCCTCATTATCACCACGTTGTTTTTGTTTTTTTTTACAGTGGTGCCAGGAGCAGCAACTGTCATCATAATGGTGTGTGTGGGTTTCCTGGTTGTCATGGTGATCCTCGGTGTGTTTCGAATCCGCTCAATCCATCGCCGCGGTGAAGGTTCCAGGGGCGGGGCTAAAGAAGGGAGTGGCCAGTGGGATGACTCTGCCCTCACCATCATCGTCAACCCTATGGAGGTAAAAACCTGATGTGTTACTGATGCTAAATCATGTGATAGTTATAAACAGCCTGTTAACCCGCCTTTCATTCACACATCGCTCCTTCACACAGTCCTATGAGTCTCGTATGGGCATCTCAGCCGACACAGAGGGAGAGGGGGAGGAGGATGAGGAGGTAGCAGAGTCACCTGACGACGCCAGCGATGACCAGCGAATCATCATCAAGAAGGAAGGGCGGGACGGCAACGCCCGCCGCTACTAAGCCACACGTGTCTCTGCACCAGTTCCCATTGAAACCACAAAACCGGCTCACCAGTCACACACACAACACTTTTAATATCAGCGACTGCTGACACCACTAGTATAAGGAATGTATGCTTACAAACACGACGCACAACACAGTCACTGTAATACCTTTGACACTCAACGCCATATGTGACCTATAGCCAGCAACAGGCTGTTGTTTTCCACCTAAATGTTCAATGGCACAATGTATACAGTTCATGTAATTTAACCGCCTGAGCAAACCCCTCAAAAATTGTATGTGGTGCACCAGTTCTAAATCATGAGACAGTAATTTGTCTGTATAGTGTAACACTGGTTGAATGAGACTGCTTTTGTTTTTTTGTTTGTTTTTTTTAAATAAGATTGTATTCTATCTTTTGTTATTGAACACAGAATGAAACCTTTACAAAATGAAAACTGGAATAATCCACAACATGCAGGCATTGAACAGATCTGTAGGCAAAGAAGCCTTGATTACTAGACTCACCTGAGAAGTCTGGGCACAAGTTCTTTCCTCCTTCTTACATCCTCTGTTCACACATTCCTCAACCACCGGCAACCGCAGAGTGAAGACAGTGAGGTCAGACATTACGGCCACCATCCGATTCATTCATAAATACTAATAACCACAGCGCTTGCTGGTGTCGTGACTACGTTAGTGCTTCAGCTCATGAATATATTTTACATGGGGCGGATGACAAGATGGGAATTTTAAGGACAATCAACTACACACCTCATCCTGTAAACAAGTCGGTACTACAATGCTCCAGTGTTACAGAGTCAAAGTGTCGAGGTGTTGAGCCTGCGCTGCGACTTCTGGTTCAAATTGGAGTCTTTGCAAAGTCGCAGCTTGAGCCATTAAGTTAAAAAAATATCACCACTTACAATAAACCTGACCTCTGACCCCTCTCACAGTGACCACTGGAATGTCTCTAAATGACTCACTGCACTGTTTTACTCACTGCACACTGCTCGTACAACAACATGCAAACACACACACGTGCACGCACACGCACACGCACACCCACACACACACACACACACACACTCCATGATGCTACCCCTGCTGTTTCCAGAATGTCAGCTCAGCTTGGGCAGTTCTGATTGTATTGATTGTAATGAACTTTCTGTACATACAATGATGAATATTATGATATTGTTATTACTATTATTATTGCAGCCACTGGTTTTCTGCACACTTTAAAAGGGAGCATATTATGATTTACTTTGTTTTTCCATTTGAGTAACCACCTCTCCAGCATCACAAAACAATATAATAATAATAATAGTAGTAGTGATAAGGATGATAATCCCTGGCTTGATGAGTGTCTCTTAATTTGTGTGTAATATTGTTGTAATTTAAGAACTTGTCAATATCTGAGTCACAGAAAAAGGAGGGCACATTGTTGTGATACTTCGATACGTCTCACTCATTTTTATCTTTCACGCTTCCAGATAACTTTTTCACATTTTAAAACTAAACCTTTGTTTCTTCCTTCTTTTTCCCCTCCATTCGATATCTTTGGTTCGATGAATGTACAACTGTGTGCTTCTCCAGCCCCCCCAGCCCCCTGCCTCTCCCCCTCACCTCTCCCTCTGTGTCTCTTGCTGTCTGTCTGTGTAGCCTATCAATGTGCAGTGCTAAACCTGTCAGTAAATAAAGCCTGTCGTTTTCGAGTGTGATGTTAAGAAGGAATAAACATTGCATTGGTTAATAACTTATATTATTACTATGTTACTATTGGAACATTACCTGTAATTATTGATACAACGATGATATGGATTATGCTGACTAATTGTTATTGAGAACTGTCAGAAAACATTACAAAATTCATAATAAAAACACTATATGAAGTCTCCAGGAGAGAGCTTTCTTCTAAGAGTAGAGTTCTCACTGACATGATGCTGTTATATTAAAAAAACAGTATTTAAGGGGGGGTGTCATATATTAAAAGTTACCTAAAAGAAGAACATTTTTGTCTATGCTGCTTATGCTCATCCAGAAAATTAACTGGATTCCTGAACTATTATATATGCAGCAGTGAGGTGCAGCTAAATACATTAACTTAATTACTTAATTATTTTAAAGATTTGTATTTAACTTGAGTGCTTCCATTTTATGCCACTTTATGAAGTAAATATTGCTCTTTTTTCTGTACTAAAGTTATCTTACAGCTGGAGTTACTAGTCGCTGTACAGTTTAAGATACAAAACTTAATATTTGCATAAATTATAACTCAGAATTAACTAACCAGCAGTATACCTAGTAGTTAAAGCTTCAATATAAAACACTGTTAGTAAAAGTAAGACTGACTGCTACATGATAAAAGTTGAAGTAGCCTACTGTGTTTACAAAATTTCCTTACATTGAAAATAGAAAAGTATTTAGCCTATCAGGATAAACATAAAAAAGTCATTAGGCAATGTGCAGGTCTATATATTACTGCATTTGATTACTCATGAACATACTTGTAATAGCATTACAATGTTGGTTGGGGTGAAATATTTTTAATAGGGCCTACTGTTTGATGCTGTTAAGCAATTTCATTAACAGCATGTCATCTTTTTAATGTGATGATGTGTAGTCCTATTAGAAAATAGGACTAATCTGTAAAGTAACTTGTTATAGCTTCAAATAAATGTAGATGAGTAGAATTATAAAATACAAAAAAATATATACTCAGGGAGAGCATAAATATCTAAAATGGTAAGAAAGTGTGATATTTATTAAATATACTTAGTTTCTCTGCAACACAGTCTGTGTAGGCTAGACCTATTATAAACACATTACCAGTGTTTATGAGCAGGCTTTCTCCTGCACCTGTTAAGTAATCTACATCTTTATGAAGTATTCCTGATTTTTAAAGATCTATATGCAAGATTTACTGTAGCCTAAGCCTCACTGAGTAATTTTAAAAAACTACTTAAAGTTTAATTTTGCTTAATGGATGTGAATACCCTTTCCACCACTGCGTCATGGTCTTGCCAAGATTATGGTGTTGACATTTGCCCGAACATACTTAGCCGACATTGTATAACCTACAGAAAATAACATAAATTCTACGACTAGTTAGAATTTTCTTTTTTCTTCCATAATGGTGTTTTTGCACCTGGCCACTACTTTCCTGCGTAGCTGGACTTTGATTTCATGCGCAGATTCTTTTCGACGTAAAACGTAATCTGTGTATCAGACTCCGCCCGTTTCACTATCCTAACAGCTTCCTACGTAAAACCGTTTGAGAATAAGAAACCATCGTGACGTTACGAGACAATCCAAGCGTTCGGTGAAGGGTTTTGTGGGTCATGGAGGAGGAAGGTAAATAAAAAAGAAGCGGTTTTAACACACGGCGGCTGGTTTAAGACGGTTCCCAGGGGGTTTTACACTGCGACAACTTTTGCTCAGATACGGTTGTGAAAATCTGACGGAGAAGACATTCCGGAGAGGAGGGACTGTCGGTTCGGCTACAGCTGCTGCTGTCGGCGGTGAGATGAACATCATGCTACCCGTCTGTTCATGCCTCTCTGTCCACATACATCAGAAACGATCTTTGCACTAGCGCTGCTGCAGCTAGCTAGCACCGTTAGCTAAAGCAAACGCTGTTGTTAAAAGGGTCGTTATAAAATGAGTTTTCGCTTGACTCGCTTTTTAACGAGCAGCATGTCGACCACACAACGAGACATACGCTACCTTTAGTAACATTTATTAAGCTTATATTGCTGTATCTGGCTGGAGCCGCAGTTAGCTTCGTGCCAAACAATGCTGTGTGCCAAGTGTAACGTAATATCTTGTGTTCACTCTCTAGCTTGTCTTTTTTTGACACATGACAGCAGACTGACAAGTGAAAACTTGGGGGTTATCTGGCAGTAGGTAGCTGCTACGTGTGCATTGTATAATATTTTTTTATGTGACTAAAGTGTACAATTAAAACTGGATATGTGTGAAGGTGCAGAACAAACACACCTCACAGGTACCCACTAACATTAGGTCTGGAGGATGCAGTTGTCTACGTTAGCTGAGTGAGCGAGTAAACAGGTGTCACAGTGGCCTATCTGTGATAATGTGTGTATTAATATCTTTGTTTAATCCTCTTACTTTGACCCTAATCATCACGCAGCAGCTGTTTGAATCAGTAGGGGGAAAAAACTTAAAATCTTTAGTTCATAACAGCAACAGCCCACCTGTAGAATGGACTCCTTGTGTAATATTATCTGTCTTGTGTTTTTAATATTATCTGTCTTGTATTTTTAGGTTAACACTGTCATACGTGCTTGTCCAGGGTCTAGTGGAGAAGACAGGGAATTAATTTCCTCACAGTTTGACCATTAAACTGTCCCTGTAGGGGAGTAGAGAAGTTGAGCATGTATGACAGGATGTCAGCTGTTCATCCATGGTCCCAAAGATTGGTCATTGAGTTGAGCAGCAGGCTTTTTCTCCTGGACCAAATCTGATTATTTTCAGTGTTTGCACTTGGGACTTCAATCATTTTCATAAGGATTTTTCTTTAATTATCGGTTTACTACAGAGAATCAGACGGGTGATCATCAGATAAATGAGGAACAAACAGGACCTAATAAAAGTATATTGTTTCGTTGCCATGTTACCAGATCTTTAGTCCTTATTACAAATGGGTTAGGGTTAACAAGATAACAAAATGTCATCTCATTTTTTTCAGTACTTGGAAATAGAAACAGGTTTTTCTGCGAAAGCCCTCATAGTCATTTAAATCAAATTCAAAGTAACTTAGAACTTTGAGTTTTGTCTCAATAGCTCTGTCTAAATAAAAGACAAGTTAGATGACCAGATATTGAAGAGCAGATATTTGATATTCAGTGCTATGGACATGTTGTGTGGGTCATACTATGACCACTGCATGATTCTAGCTATACTCTGTGATTTTGGTGACCAAAGTATGGCTTTATAAACATTGTCTTTGTCTTGTTGTAAAAACTGCATTACAGCCGAAAGATAAAATCCTCTCTATTTTCAGACTAGCTGAGTAAAATATGCACTGCATGCCTGCGCCTCCCGGGCCATCATACCCACATTATTAATGGTTCACCCTCAGCCAGGAAATGACATGGAAAACAGCAGATGGAGCTTAAATATGGTTGTGTGACATGAGCTTATCTCTTGAGTATATGAGCACGTCAAGGTTTCACCTTGCTTGGCCTGTTAGCCCTTTAAGCGGTCAGAAACACTGAGAAATGTTTTAGTGGTGTTTTAAAATAGTATTCTACAACATTACAGATGACCTGCCCTGGTACACAAGTGCTTGGTGTTTCGTTTGATTTTTATTTTTCTTTGGATATTTTAAGTTGGTGAATGTGTCTAGATGTCTTGTATCTTACATTTTGTTTTATAAAAGAGCTAAAATTTCAATGTTGTCACGGCAGTTTGGTTTAATATATTTTGAAGTGGTAAACCGCTGTTATCTTTATTTTATGCTTTAGTGGGAATTGCTTTCTTTAACAGAGATTCCAAACCAAAAATCAAGTAATGTATCAATTTCTTCTCCTCTCAGTTTTCAGGTGGTCTTATTGGGTTGCCTCATCCTTGTGTTGCCATGGCGATGCGGGAGTTGGTGGAGGCAGAATGCGGGGGAGCCAATCCCCTTATGAAATTGACCGGTCACATGACCAAGGAAGGGGGGGCATGGCGGCACCGTTCAACACCTACAGTGAGTAATTAGTGGATATCCTTGAGTAGCTCAAATAGCTGAATTTTTTGCTAAAGCATTGCCCAAAAAGTGTTCATATTCCAGATTTACCTTGATATTTCTGTTTGACAACAGACATGACACCGGTTGTTTTGTCGCCTAATTTTTCTTCTCCTTTTTTTCTCAGATTCCTCCCACTGCTATAGAAATTGCAACAGAAGAAGAGGTCAGTCCTAATGTTTCTTGAATATTCAGCATTTTTTTTGGACTATAATACTGTAAAATGTCTACAACATTTCTATAAAAGCCAAAACATTTATCAGCTGTAGTAACATTTTATTATTATTCATCAAGCTGGTGAACGAGTTCCTTCAGGCACCTCCACGACCCCCACACACATTTGACATGGGTCAGCTGTTGGAGGAAATGCAGCAAATTGACCAGCAGAGCTACAGACAAGCTCCACAGAGAGGTACACCTATGTGAATTTTTTATTATTGTTTGAGAATTTTCTTTGGTGTTTGCAAAGCTGTTTTCAGCAGTTTAAGCACCACATTATTTCCATGTCTTAGCTCCAGATGTGGCAGCGTTGGCCCTCTCTGGTGACTGGGCGGCAGAGTTCCTCTCAGGTCCTGAATCTGCCTCTGCACCGGGGCTCTCAGCTCTTGGTGATGCAGCAGATGCTGATTGGACGAAAGAATTTATCGCTGAGGCTGCAGGTAGCTTGACTTTGTCATACATGCTCTTCGTGTTGTCGTGTGTTTCTATCTGGAAATGCACACACTGCTTGATGCGCACACGCTACCTTCTGAAGACATTCAACACGTCATCGACTTTTACTGAGATCAGAGTAATATTGCCCCTTTTCCCCCTTGTATGTATTTTTTAATGTGCCCACCAATTGTGTTGTTTGTTTGTTTTTTTCTGTTTCTTTTTTTGGTGCTCCAGACCCAGGACGCTGGGCAGAAGAGTATCTGGAGCAGTCGGAGGAGAAGTTGTGGCTGGGAGACCTGGGAGATAAAGAGAATGAATGGTTAGAACAAGGGAAAAAGGAAATGGATAAAGAGCATTCACAGTATGCAAATGAAAAATGGCATGGATGGCAACTTTGGTCCTGCTGCAAAAAATATGGAGCATGGGCAAGACCTAAAACATGGGCAAGGCAGCTAAAGAGAATAGGCACAGGTATACAAGGATGGCAGATTTGAATCTGAACCTTGATAATACTCTTTTTGATTTTTTCATTTTTCAAACAGTTAACCTCATGCATCCTTGTCTGAAGATGTTAGGTTTCATTAAAAGTGAAGCTTCTGAGCAAAAGTGGAAGCTGATGTGTAGAATAATAACTTTACCGATATCTGGTTATCAACATAATGCTCAAAAGAACTGTCATGGATGACAGTGCAGAGCACAGCCTTCAGCCTGAATTGATTTGTTTCTGCCTACATGTGCAGAGTACAATAGAGCTGTTTCTTCTGTGATTTTTTTTTTTTTTTGTCGATCTGACAGGACAAAGGAATATCAACCAGGAGATGAGCTGAAGCAAACAGCCAATGAGCTTATCTCAAAGGTCGATGACCCCAAGTTACAAAACACAGAGGTGAGCGTTAACTTAATGGTTACCTGACATCTATTGGATCCTTTTTATACCATGTGTCTTTTTTTCTACATATCACCATGTCTTCTCTCTGTTTCTTTTAGCGTTTTTATAAAGTAGTTTCTTTGGAACATAGTGCATTGGTAATGTTTGACTTGAGTTTTGCTGAGGTTTTCAAGGTTATTGTCTTTGGAAAGAAACTTGTTGGATTGGGAAGAAACTAGCAGTATACTAGTTTAAGCCTGACCAATTAGCCATGGTAACGGTGAATGCTTTTTTTGTTGTTATTTTTTTCATTGTTGTGTAGTTCCTGCGATTCATTAGGCAGATTGGCGAGGGCAGTGTGACAGTGGAGAGCAGAACAGACAAACAGCTCACAGATAAAGCTCAGGCCGAGGAGGCTCAGAACTGGGCCTCCAACCTCAACCAGGTACGAGTCACTGCCCACCGAGGAGGGGATGGTTGCAACTGGGAATACACTGGTTAAGCACATCGGTTCACTTTTGCACTGTATAGGCCAATGCCTTGTGACTCATCACCATAGTATCTGATGCAGAGTAACATTTTCCAAAAATGTAACCCAAAGCAGCCACTCGGCTCACTGTAATATGAAGCCTGAGGCTGCACAGCATTGCAGATGGAATTTGTTCAGCAAAGAGCCGAGTCTGCATGTAATTTTTAACGTGTATAGTCAGGCTTTGATTATTCCCATCTTGACTCAGTTTTTAGTCAGTTCTTAATTTTACTGAGGTTACAAATGTTGATCAATTCAGACAAAAAAAAGGATGTTGCCAGATTTGAGATTTTAACTGGATATTCCCCAAAAATTAAAATACTGTGGAAGCCCATTTCTACCAAAAAAGGAAAAAATATATCAAAAGTTAAATATGAAAAAATACATTTACTAAATGAATCAGTTAAATCTTATCATCTCTGAAACGGTCAACATAGTAATTCTGATTTTTTTTTTTTTATTTAAAGGTACTGTAAGCGATTTACACTTTGTTAAATAAGTGTCGAATAGCTTCACATTCTGACAGCCATCACTGATAATAGAGTTTGAATGTGAGTCTCAAAGTCTCTCCGTTCTGCAGTAAACCGGAAATACATATCTGGAATCCTCTCTCTTGATTGGATTAGAGTGGGAGCGGGATACCAGAAAATGTCTTTTCCGTGTACGGCAGAGCAGAGGACCCACATTACTGACAAAACACTCGATGTAGGTGATGTCCGTCTGAGTATAGAGCTATTATAACACTTATTTAAAAAATTTATGGCAAAAAATTTGACTTACAGTGCTTACAGCAACTTTAATAGCTTAAAATTTTGACTTCTTCTTTCTTTCTTTTTTTCCTTGTCTTACTTTTCTTTTTCAAGACGCTTAGCATTTGATTAGTTTTGGTTGTAACAGACATAGTCACTTTGATGTAAAATTACATCCCGTTTCAGAAAACAAAACAAAAGACACAAAAAGCATTACAGCATTATATTGAAGAGATATTAGACAAGATGGCATTGTGGGGCCATGTCGACATTCACTCGGGATTTATCACCTTGATGTCTCCAAAGGTTCTCCAGCTTTACAAATTTCCAAGAATGTAAGACAGAGAATCCAAATCTCATGAAATTTCATCAATTTCTTTTTAATTGTCTATGTAAATTTTTCAAGGACAAATCATGCAGACAGCTTTTTAGACCAGAAATAAATCGAGGTTGGCATTTTACATCTTTCCAGCATAGAGCGATCAAGAGTCTTTAAATCATTTTCTTTTCTTTGCTGTTTAAAATACAATCCTCTGGGTACAAATACAAAGTGTATGGTTTAAGGTATTTTAGAAGTACTTTTTAAAATTTATTTTCAATGCTTTTGTATCTCAGGACATAAGCAGTGAAATAAGATGCCCTTTTTCTGAGTTGATTGGCATAGATGGACAACTGTTCACAAATTCAGTTAATGCAGTCATCAAGACGCCAAGTCTCTGTGGTTGTAGTTGCATCAGTACCCAATTTTTTTAATGTTTTTTTTTGTCTTACCATGGTAGAAATGGGCATTCTTTTTGTACAGTGCATGTGTGATTCTCAGTCCTGTTCATGATAAGTATTAGTTCACCATGGCTCCATTGTACTTTAACTTTTACATGTACTTTTCCCATTTTTGACCTGCCCTCGAACTCTCGGCTTGCCATTCCCTCAAATAACAACCGCCATTCATCTACTCCTCCTCCTACTTAAAATTACTTCTACTCCGCCAACCCCTTCAAAAAAACCTCCTCACCAACTGATCCCCCCCTCCTGAAAACATTGCCCCATTCCCTACCGCCACCTCCTCCTCACCTCACGCCATAGTTCCTGACGGAGACGGGGGGAGGGAGTCTTCCCTTGGAAACTGCAGAGAGGAGTGAGAAGATTGAGAAAGTTAAAGCTAAACAAGCAGAGCAGTGGGCCCAGGTCGTCAGGCAGGTAGGACCTCTGTGGTCGTGGAAGCAATAGCTATTTTATTTTTAGCTGCAGTTACTGCTGTATTTCAGTTTTGCAATTTAGAGTTTTGTCCTAAACATAAACAGCAAGATGCCTTAAGCATTAAATTTTGTAGTTGCTGTTGAGTTCCTTTTGTATCTGATTAAAAAATCAGGAGTTAATTAGCCAAAACAAAGTAGCAGGAGAAAAGCAGCCCTTTATGTGTTTTTTCTTTCATCTTTTCCTCATTTTCATTCACTTTCCTCTATTTTTTCCTATTTTAGTGTCTGCATCCTCAGCTCTCATAGTAATTTTTATTGCCAGCACCTACTGTCTCAAGTTAACCCCTGTCATTTTCAGGTGTCAGTGGAATCGGCTGAAGCCTGGGTAGATGAGTTTGCAACATCGGGACCAGAGTTCCATGAAGCTAAAGCTGCTGTGGAGGTGAGGGTAGAATCTATTGGAGGAGTTGTAACGTTGAGGTTTAAATCTGGAAATATCTTAGAAAATCGACGTTTGAAAATTGAAGTTGGATAAGAAGAGAAACTCTCATGAACATTAATTGTTTACCAAGGTGCCCTTGATAAAGTAACTTCATCCTATTTGAGAAAAAACAAACAAATGTCTTTCTCTTTTGATTTTGTTATGTGACAAAGCCCCTTCAGTACACTCAGACTGTGAAGTAATAAAGTGTTTGTGTCATGTTGTCAGAGTGATGTGGACTTCTGGGAAAAGCTGCAGCAGGAGTGGGAGGAGATGGCAAAACGGGATGCAGAGAGCCATCCCTGGCTGTCTGACTACGATCAGCTACTCAGCACTTCTTATGACAAGGTAGCTGTCGACCTGCTGAGAACAGGCATCTGCAGAGAAATACTATCTGCTGGCATGTTTGAGGAATGCAGAATTTTTGCAAGGACTACTTGACTTGATGTCTAAAATTACATGACATGCAGTATGCTACTGCTATTGGTCTACCCCATTCTGCATGATTCTGTTAGGACAGTACACATAGAAATACTTTTTCTTGTGTTTGTACAGGGTTATCAGTTTGAAGAGGACAATCCCTACTTATCCCACCCGGACCCTTTGTCAGAGGGAGTGAAGAGGATGGAGGCAGGGGACATCCCAGGTGCCGTACGGTTCTTTGAAAGTGCTGTACAGAGAGAACCAGACAACCAGCTGGTGAGACTCTCCAGTTTGTGTTTTCATTTGCATCTTTCAGTCTCTAAATTCTTTGATAGTAAATGCCGTGATGCCCCAATAAACAGCCCTAAAAACATATTTTTACTCATATTTGTTTCCACACAGAAGGCAGTTGTAATAATGTCCTGCTGTCTGTACTTTGCTTTCTTCAACTGCAGGCATGGCAATATCTGGGCACCTGTCAGGCAGAGAACGAGCAAGAATTTGCTGCCATCAGCGCCCTCCGCAGGTTGGAAATAGTAAAAAATAAAATAAAAATAAAGAGGAGCATCAAAATTTTGGGAGTAATAACAGTTCCTTTGGAGGTTCTTTTTGTATAGTTACTTGTTTTCTTTGACGACATTATGTTGTTTTATGTTACTCATCACTCTTTTGGATTTTGAATTTAGTCCTGATTCAGTTGTTAGTATCTTTAAAATTAACTTTGTGCCTGTAGGTTGTAGTTTTTCTACTTCTTATTTTGAGTAAATGCACATGACAGAGTTCAAATAGTTGCATAAAAAGCGAAATGAGTCAATCATGGAAATACATTTCTTACTTTTACCAAATTAATATGAATGTGTAGTCGTGTTCCATCTGAGATTTTTGTGTCTGTCAAATGACAAGGTGTTGTTTCCTCTAACCTTTTTCCTCTTTCTGTTGCCTTGTCTTCCTTTTGTAGATGTATAGAGCTTAAGAACGACAACCTGACTGCTCTGATGGCTTTGGCTGTCAGTTTCACCAATGAATCGCTGCACAGGCAGGCCTGTGAGACCCTTCGCGACTGGCTGAAGCACAATCCGAAATACCGTTCTGTGTGGGAACAGAACGAGCAAGAACGCCAAAAGAATGGTGCCAGAGAAAGGGACAAGGAGAGGGACAGGTTAGGATCACTGCTGCCAGAGTGAGTATCACACATGTGGTATTCAGAATAATTTAAAACAGAAGATGCTGATAAATCATCCAGTAAATCTAAATGGTTGTAATATGGTGTAATATGTATCTTTTGACTCTCATTCTATCTGCCCCTTTCCTTCTTTTTGTTTTTCCTGTACAGATCTTTGTTTACTGACGTCCAGTCCCTGTTCCTGCATGCGGCCAACTCTGACCCCGCCCAGGTGGACCCTCAGCTGCAGTGCGGCCTGGGAGTTCTCTTCAACCTCAGTGGGGAGTATGACAAGGCAGTGGACTGTTTCAGCGCTGCTCTCTCTGTCACACCACAGGTTAGAGCAGAAGCCAGATCTGAGATTTAAATGTCTGTCTTTGCACTGCATCTTCTGCAGAGCATGTGAGCAGAGCGCGAGCGGGGCGAGTCACCGCTCACAGTTCCTCAAGCTGTCCATAATGTGCGCTTCAGCGCTCAACACCTCCTCCATCCCACTCTTCGCTATACACACATTTCACTCCGCTCTGCTCCAAAATCGCTCCGCTCACAAGAAGAAAAGGAAAAAAATCTCCGCCACATCTTGCACGCAGCTGTGGGGCACATCACTCCTCCCAGCTGGTCGTTTTCCTCATATGGCCTCATAAACCTGATGTTTGTATTTGAGGTCACAGCCTTGAAATCTAATTGTAATTGAGAAAAAAAACACAACAAATACATCATGTTGTGTGCACTCATGCAGGCAAGCCACGCGCACTCGGGCAGGTCTAGACATGATGTGAGCGGCACTGCAGTGGGGTTGAACGGTGCCGCTCTGGACTGTTTAAAAATCCGCTCACAGCTCCACCTAAAATTTTTCGCTCCCTCTCACTGCTCGCTCCCACTCCACTCCTCTTACATGCTCTGATCTTCCGTCTGTCTCTAAGCTCTCCCTTGTTTTTCTTTGGTCTCCAACAGGACTACCTTCTCTGGAATAAGTTGGGAGCCACGCTTGCTAATGGAAGCCGCTCAGAAGAGGCGGTGGCCGCCTACAGGAGAGCTCTAGAACTGCAGCCTGGTTTTGTCCGCAGTCGCTACAACTTGGGTATCAGCTGTGTAAATCTAGGAGCACACAGGTGAGATTTCATCTCAGGTTTGTAGATATGTGTTTTTATTTAAGAAAGGTATAACCAAATAAGGGTCAATTTTTTAGCTTCACAAGGGATGTTTGTGGTTGCAGTTACCAAACCTACATTAACTGATGTTTTACATTGGAAGAAGAGAAATACATGTTTTCTAAACAAGAAATAATGTACATCTTTGTTTAAAATTTCACAATTTCACATTAAGTGTGGTCAATGCAAGTTATCAGAGCAAAAGTTTTGATCATTTAATAAAGATTTGTTTTTGTAAAGCATTTCTTTTTACAGACTGTAATCCAAAGTAATCCATTTGAGGAACAACAAAATCACAAAATCTCTCCATTATGTTTGTTAAAAATCGAATTGACTTAGATACCAGCAGTTTACCGTATATTGTCCTTGTGTTACTTTTAACTTCATTATTCTATATCTGGTGAAATATTACAACTCCGATTTTTTTTTAATGTGAGAAATAGTGTAGAATTATTATTTATTCAAACGTATCTCACAAAGTGTTGAACCTTGCCCCATGCTATCTCATGAAGGGCCCTTTCATATCTTAACATGATACTGTGGCCTGCTACCAATGACACTGTTTAGAATGTTCCAAACAGGTTTTTTTAGGCATTCTACAACTTTCCTAGTCTTTTGTTGCTCTTGTTCCATTATATTTGAAACGTGTTGGTGGCTTCAAATTAACTGTTAGTATATATTTACAAAAATGGAATCAATTGAAAAGGTAAAACATTAAAAAACATT
>JAQLOL010000025.1:11075377-11093458 GCA_029783665.1 Naso thynnoides | reverse complement strand
CTATCTTTGTCTTCCCTTTAGCATAATAATTCAGCAAAGCAGTGCAGTTTATGCACATTTCACTGCATTATTTAATGTATTTGTATGGAAATGTACCTACTGCAGAGATCAGTGTACAAAACACCTAATGTAAGTCCTTTCCCTCTCCTTTGCAAAGACATCATCCCTCCCTCCTCACCCAGTGTTTCTCGTTCTCCATCTCTCTGTCCTGGAAGGCCTCCTCGGTCACTCCCTCCATCCGTCTGTACTTCTCAATGTTATTCCTCATCTCCAGGTGACTTGGGTTGGCCACAAAGTAGGTATGAGCTGCTGATGCTGCTTTCTGCAGCTTCTCCAACTGATATGTGGGAAGAGGAGTGTGAATGTCACAGACAGACAGACAGACAGACAGGAGCACAATATGTAAATATATCAGCAGTAATGAAAAATAAACAATTATTATTTTATTTATTCAACGGTTGTTTGAAGAATATCATAAAATACCTTATAATATGTGACCTGCAGAAAGTTGTAAGGGTTGCGACTACCAAACTCATATTCTATATCAGAAGAAACTGGGAGCTGTCCTGCAAGTGTGACAGAGCGTCCAGCGCAGAATCTCAAACATTCAGCCTTCTGCTGCACCCAATCCAAGGCCCAGAGGTCCCACAGCCTCCCCTCTTCAGAGTCTAACGAAACAGGAAACAAGGATCATTGCTGGGAGTGAAATATACCATTGGACATGGCCCACCATTAACACAAAATATAATGATGTCTGCATGATGAGCATTTATTACTCTACATGGACCTTTGGAGTATTCATATGAAGCCTCTTGTGCATGCTAAACATTGCTTATAGTGGTAAGAGTTTGATTAATACATAGAAAATATTACTGAGGAGTGATAAACAATTCATGTTTATGTTTTTTACTCCTTTTTGTTCAGTAATGCATTTGTCCCTTGCTCTTGAAATCAGTCCTCTATTTAAGTTTCACACTCAGACACTAATCTTGTTTCCAGCCAGTAATTCTCTTGGATCCAAAGCAGTTTGTTTGGCCTAATTCTACGTATTCATTTATGTACAGTGACAAAGCACGTTGACTTCATTGATGCATTTTTAACCTTTGCCCTTTGGCCAAATGTTAAACAAGTCTTTAACGCAACATTAAAATCTTAATGTGATAACTCAGGCAAGGACAGAACATTAGGGTTACAATTTAACACAACTTGAAGAGGTCACAAGGTCATATGATGACATGAGCTGTGGCGAGGACATGTTCCTGTTTTATGATGATCTGTTTTATCACTAATGTGAAAGTCATTGTTCATACAGATGACGGAATGGCCAATTAGAACCATAGAGGAAGAATATAACAATAAATTAAGCACAACTGACTGAATGAAAGGACACTCAATCAGGACACTCCACTGGAAAACAGTCAAAACACACAATATTTGGTGAATCGTAGCTGTAAACATACCCAGTTTATTAAATGCCTCCCTTCCTGCTGTCTCACAGTGATCATGACACTGCCTGCGGACTCGGAACAGGGATTCCTTGGTTGCGATTGATTTCTCCAGCAGCTCCGCTGCCTTCGTCCACTCCTCACTAAAATATGCACGTACTCCACTGTAATACAAAAAATCGTACGGCTGCAGCAGTGACAGAGCGTTGGCGCCGCCAATACCCTGTGTTGCAACGGTAAAATTCACTAATACAGTAATAAGAAAATAAAACGCCACGTATACAGCGAAATAAGCAGAGTGTAGCGCCATGGTGTGATAACACAACCCTGTGGAAAAGACGGAGTTGGGAGAAGAGGAGGGACTATGAGAATATTTATGAACGAAGGAGGAAAGTTTCCCCTCGTTTGAGGAAAGTGGGGGCTTTCGATAATATGATACATGAACTACTGCCACTTCTTAACGCCCCCTGTCGCTAACTTTGTTTGTTTACACCCGACAAAATGCAACGTAATGGCTTGTTTTGAGCTAATTAAGGCAGGCAAAGTATTTAACGGGTTATTGTTCAGCAAGTTAAACTGTAGTATTTCGCTGTAGCCACGAGAGGAAGCAGTTGGTTCGAACGTCTTTACCGTAAATACAGGAATAAAACTGATTTCAATGAAAATGATCATTATCGATGAAAGGTTAAAACGTTAATAACTGCCCAGAAACTTACATTTTAACAATATTCTACTTGCATAATTAAGCACTTGCTTAGCTGTAACAGATGGGATGTTAATGCAAATTTAGTTAACTACAACATCAAGTAGGATACCTTTATCCTATACATTACGGTAACGAGGCGCAGCCCGTCAGCGTGCGGGCAACTGAGTTCGCTCGGCCTTCCCTCAACACAAGGCAGCAGTTCATGATTCATTCAACCAAACACAGGCAGCAGAAGACGAACTAGATAACGAGTACTGTTCCGAGCCGGGGTGTCAAGAGGCTTGGGGTCCAAACTCAAAAGAGCAAGTGTCCCATTGAAAGGCGGAACTAGCTAGCTTGTCATGGCGGATGTTGGTGAGGTTTTGATGTCGGTTTTGTCCACAATTCGGGTTCCGAAGCCCGGGGACCGTGTCCACAAAGACGAATGCGCCTTGTCATTTTCCTCGCCGGTGAGCCATCTTTCCTTTACAAATCGAAACGTCAGCCAGAAAACTGTGTTTTTTCATTTCTCATCCTCTTACACTACCTCTTGTTCATGTCCAAAGTAACGTTTTGTCAGCGCTTTCTTACTCTAAAGCACTGGCTTCCTTGATTTTCCTGTTTCAACTGTCTAACGTTAGCTTGCTAGCTTCGAGCTAAGCTAATAATGCACTGTAATGGAAACTTGGCTGGTTAGCTTGTTAGCTAGCCATGGAAGTGAAATTGGGTAACGTTAGGCTGTCAAACTAGGCAGTTAACTAATTCGTTATGGGACACTGTTCATCACAACTGTGGCACGGCTTTTCATGTTTTTAACGTTAACGTTACGTTGCCCATAATATTTCAGTCATGACGTTGAAGTATCTCGTAGACAGATAACATTTAACTGCTGTTGAGCTAAAGTAGCAAGCTGACAGGAGAGCCAAACGGCTAAAATATAGTAACGAGGTTATGTAACATTAACTAATATATCAAAATTGCCTCTAGCATTAACGTCCCTTTGTTTGAGAAGAGAACAGCTTGTTGCATTGAACGCTGCCTGCATCTTCTTCACAGGAGAGTGAAGGGGGCCTGTATGTGTGCATGAACAGTTTCCTGGGCTTTGGCAGTCAGTATGTTGACAGACACCATGCTCGAACCGGCCAGAGGGCTTACTTTCACATCAAGCGGACTCGCAAAACTAAGGTGAACACCTTACTCTGTTTTATGATTTATTCCCTTGTAACCATCTCAACTTCACATGGACACATGGATTATGTGACACTATCAATGCTACCTCTTTCCATGTCAAGTGAACTTATTGTCAAACCCAGTGATGTCCTATTTTATTCAGAAGGAAGACGATCCTAACTCTGGATCAGGACACCCACCCAAGAAAAAGCCCACCAGGCTGGCTATAGGTGAGAGCTTGGAAGAATATAAACACAGATAATAAAATAAAAGTGTCCTCTTTTGAGAGTGACCCCTGTTTACCTCCCCTCTTATTTCTGGTCTGTCCAGGCATTGAAGGAGGTTTTGATGTGGAGCAGGAACAGTATGAGGAGGATGTAAAGGTGGTCATTTTACCTGACAGACAGGAGGTGACATCAGAGGACCTTGATACAATGCCCGATGTTGTGAGAGAGCGGGTGAGATCTCTTGTGTATTTTCTTACAAGACAAACATCATTATTATCATAATAATAAAACAGCAGAAAAAAATGTAGCGATGGCTTTCATGAAAGACATCACAACAGGGTTGCTGCAATCATAGGCTCTATTCATAGATCTCTGATCCCTTCGTACATAATATTTTTGACAGATGGCCATTAAATTGTGTTCCTTTCACTTTCAGGATGAGCCCTTAGTTAGATCTAATTTGTTCCTATTGATTCATTTGCTGTCCCTCCAGGTGTCCCTGTCAATGGCGGGAATCATGGCTGCTGACTCAGTGTCTCACACCTTACAAGTTCAGCAGTGGGATGGAGAGGTGAGACAGGAGTCAAGACATGCCGCTGAACTCAAACAGCTTGACAACGGGGTCAAGATCCCACCCAGGTGAGATATTTCTTCACAGATTTCCCTTAAATAAATCTGTAATTAAGTTCCTAATAGATCCGAAACTTGAGAAACAAAGCTTCTGTTGTATTCTGCTGCAAAGTAAACAAGAAATGTGCAAAACAGCAAATGCTATATTTGTTTCTATGTACCATGAAACCTCCTAACAGTTGCAGAAGTGTGAATTTCAGTAAGATAAAATGTCCAGGCAAACATGCTTTGCATTTAGGATCCATTAATTCATAATTGTATCAGTCCATCAATGTTGAGTGTCTTTTGCACATTGTAGTGGTTGGCGGTGTGAGGTGTGTGACCTCCAGGAAAATATTTGGATGAACCTGACGGATGGAAAAGTGCTGTGTGGTCGCAGGTATTTTGATGGCTCTGGGGGCAACAACCACGCCCTTCTCCATTTCCAGGAGACAGGATACCCACTTGCTGTTAAACTGGGTACCATCACTCCTGATGGAGCAGGTAAGCAGGGGATTTTTCTGTAGTAACAATATTGATGCTCCGCAGAAAATAAATATAGTTTTTGACAAATAGATAGAGAACTTGTGTCCGTAAAGCCAGTGAATTTGATATTTTAAGCAATGTTTGGACAAAGCAGTAATACTGCCTCACAGCATAAGAGCCACAGACTTTGAGCAGCAACCCACCTTTGCTTAAGTGCCGAAAACTCCTTCTTATCTAATGTACATACATAAACATGTCTCATCCTTCACCTTAGCTTGTTAAATGAGCCACCAATTAAACATTCAGTGGGTAATAATGCACTCTTATAATCAGTTTGCAGGCGAAATAGCTACTGAGCAAGTCCAGAGCAACAAATGAGACTCCTTTCTCTGTTGAGATACTGATGTGAACGTCACTCTGCAGTACCACTGCTAACTTTTAAAATAATAAATTCTTAACTGTAAATGTTAAATGCCCTTATCATTATTTTGACTGCTAAAAGAGATAACTAAATGTGATTTAGGTTGGACTGAGGACATAATGCTGTATGTATGATGTGGTCAATCTCTGTTGGACTTTATGCAAGTTTGTGCATTTGTCTGTAGAGTTTTGTTTTATTGTCCCTAATTGATTCAATGGTTTTGCATTTCCAGATGTGTATTCCTATGATGAGGATGACATGGTTCTGGATTCCAAATTACCAGAGCACCTTGCTCACTTTGGTATTGACATGATGACCATGGAGAAGGCAAGTACTGTTTCCGCCATTTTAAAGTGGAATCTTTTATTTTTTCATTGCTAATTGCACATATGAATTCCCTGTAATATTGGATTAAGTTTCTGTGGACAGTATGGCATATCCCTCTGCTTCACCATTAAAGTACAACTATTAAAATATAGTGAGATATTGAGTATTTTTTTTCTTTTGGCAGACTTTCAGACAGTTATGGTCGGTTCTGCCTCGTAGAGCAGCTATTGATTACACGTCAGAAGTTCAGATGGGGTGTTAGAAAGCCAATAGCACTTAAAGAAGTATTTCATCACTGGAAAGATGTATTTTAATAGGAGTGGGCTGTCTGTGCAGTAGGCAGTTCCTTTTTTAATTTTTAAAGTCATTTTACATGAGTTGAGAAAATTAAGAAGAAGGACCGTGGTATTTCTTTTGCTCAAAGTAAGAAAACCAAAACAAGCACTAGTATCAATAAAGGTAAACGACGTAAACACTCAAGCCAGTGTGTGACACTGCTAAACAGTGCACTAAATACGTTTTTGTAGACTTTTAAAGTGAGAGGGCTGGCCCTCTCAACAACAGTGCAGAAGTACAATCTGTAGTTTGAACAACAGCCGGCCTTTCAGCAAATTGGAAGCGAGCTTTGAGTTCAGGCAACATGTAGAGAATTTCAAAGTTCATTTGCAGATTCTACCTAGTTTGTATTAATAGAAAGCTGGATAACTTTGCTAAAGTTCCAATTTTAAAAAAACTTCTACCACAGAAGTAATATGGTGGAAAATTTAGCCAACTTTTCTTTCTGGTTCACTCTCTCGTTTTTTTTCTTGTCACTTACTGTAAACTATTACGTATTGATATGTTTATATAACATTTTATAAAGGGATTGTTGTACTACTATTACCGATAGACTAGATAATACTGTAGTATTTCTCTTTGTGTACTTTCATTGTTACAGCATCCCCATTATTATATCTACGTGTCCTACCCATTTTCAGATATTTTCCTCCACACCTGTTTCTACTCTATTTTTCTGTTGCCATTAATTTCTTTGCCACCTGCTTCTCCTCTCATTCAGCCTGCAGACTACACGATTGTCAGAGTCTGTGATCTCTGTACCACTCACTGTGTGCTGTAATGTTGTTTCTTGTCTTGCTAATGTATTGCTGCACACACATAATGATGTTGCACAGACAGGGGGTGGGGAAATTGTGCTACAGTGGAACTGAAGACAGAGTGCGGCACTTAGTGCTGTGATGATGATGTGTTTGTAGTTTTGTCCTCATCTGCCTGCCTGCTGTCATTAGTACTTAGTATCACTAATCTCGTTCGTCATTCTCAAAACCTGCCTTCTTTAAGGCTGTGAAATAGAATTCTATGTGCCTGTTTTCTGTATCTTTTCTGCTCTTATGTTTTTGACTTCTCTGCTGTCAGACCGAACGGACAATGACAGAGCTGGAGATAGCTGTGAACCAGCGTGTGGGGGAGTGGGAGGTGATCCAGGAGTCGGGGACCACCCTGCGACCTCTGTTTGGGCCTGGCTTGACTGGCATGAAGAACTTGGGCAACAGCTGCTACCTCAACTCTGTCATGCAAGTGCTCTTCACCGTTCCAGACTTCCAGAGCAAGTTAGTACCCTCTTTCACTCTTAACTCTCACCCTTTTTCCCGTTTCTCCACGTTATGTTGACCATGTCACTTTCTGTTATGAGAGACACTGATAATTTTTACAAGAGATTGTGATGAAAATATTTCATCAAATTAATTATTGCAACAGCAAAGTTGTAAGTGAAGTAATTCTTCTTAATTTCTTAAATTTGCCACTAATAATAACAGTTTCCTCATACTCCAGCATTGACATCAAGATAATAAATGTAAATAATTTGTTACATATCCTTGTACTAATGCCTTTCAGATATGTGTCTAACATTGACAAGATCATTGATGAAGCCCCAAGCGACCCCACCCAGGACTTTAAAACCCAAGTGTGAGTATCATTGTCTAATGTCTTGGTATTTTTTTTGACAAGTGTTGTGCTACCGTTGATAACACTGAAACATCCTTCAGTTTTACTGCACAAAAGCCAAGGAAAAATTCCAAAATGCTTTCTCTTTCATATCTATGGCACATTTTCCACACACATACATTCAAACACACAAACTGCTCATATCTGTTTTTCTTTTCTTTCTTTTTTTTTATGCTATTTTGGCTTTTAAATGTCTCCATCATCAATGGTAGATGAAAGAAACCATCCACATCAATACACAGAAGCCTTCTCATAGTGTGCCAGCTGTCAGCCATAAAGCCGATTACAGACTCCTTTCCTGGCAGGTCTTTGTTAAAATGTGATTTTTGTGTTTAATGTGGGTTACCCGTCTGAATTGAAATGCTCTTGCTATCAGGAGGGTTTAGACAAACCTATATTGATGCTTGGTTTTGTGCTGTTTTAGCTTTATGCCATTGCAGGGAGAAAGATGTTTGCTTTTTTGTGTGTCTCATCTTAACTGACAGAGCCTCTCATTTTAAAAACAAAAGTGAAACCATAGTCTGGGTTGATCTACTCGTGTGTTTATCCTTAGCAGTATCGTGACACTCAGTGTTAAGCTGTCACTCATTTTGTCAGGTATAAAATGAAGATAAAGGCAGTACCACATTTTCTACTATAATCTTAGATTTTCACTTGAAATCTGTCATATTTGATGTTGTGTGTGGCTTAGTTCTTAATAAGATCATCTTTGGCTGCTGTACATAAACTTTTTTATTCCTAACAGATCTAGAAGAAAGTCTTATTCCTGTCGCAAAATTCCATGCTGTTTTAAAGCCAAAAATATATCTAGGCTTATACCCAAATCCCCCTCCTGTGTGAAGTTTTTTTTGTATATTGTGGGATGTTCAACGATGTCAGCTTTATTTGTTTATAACAGAGCCAAGCTCGGGTACGGTCTGTTGTCAGGAGAGTATTCCAAACCAGCACCAGACCCTGGAGATGAAAATGGTGCATCTGAACCCAGGGTAAGAAGAAACAATCAGTCACAGTGGATTTACAAGTCCTAGGCTCAACATATATTCCTAGCGCACGTGGGATTTACTCTCAGAAATAAAATGGAAATACGGTCTACCTAATATTACCCCTCAGCGCTGAAAAATCTGACTGTTAATGCTTGTTTGCAGGGAGACCAAATTGGCATAGCACCGCGAATGTTCAAAGCACTTGTTGGGCGAGGCCACCCAGAGTTCTCTACCAATAGACAACAGGATGCTCAGGAGTTTTTATTGCACTTCATAAACATGGTGGAGGTAAAGTAACATCCTTAACACTGCTTCTCTTTTTGGTCCCAGGTGTTTCTCTTTTATAAGTTTTCTTCTCATCCTCAGAGGAACTGTCGCTCTGGGACCAACCCATCTGAGGCCTTCAGGTTCCTGGTGGAGGAGAGGATTGTGTGTCAGCAATCACAGAAAGCCAAGTACACACAACGGGTTGATTACATCGTCCAGCTGCCTGTGCCAATGGACCAGGCTACCAACACAGGTGAAGGGCTGATACTATACAATGTTCAGTTTTATCTCAAACTCCATGCATGGTCAGTGATAATGCAGTTAATGTAGCATAGGTTTATTTCACCAACATGCATCCAAACTTTTAGAACAGTTTATTGGTTGGGTGGCTTGAGCACAGTGGTGTGCAAATTTTTTTTCCCCCAACTATCTACATATTTCTGTTACAGAAGAGCTTCAGGAGGCAGAGCGCCGGCGTGAGGAGGGGGACTCATCAGCCCCTACAGTGCGTGCACAAATCCCTTTCACAGCTTGCATGGCGGCCCTCAGTGAACCAGAAATGCTCACAGACTTCTGGAGCTCAGCTGTGCAGACCAAGACTACTGCTACCAAGTATGAGGAGACAGTCGTACACATTGAAAGTGACTGACTTAAACAAAAAAAAGCTCAAACTTATATATCAGCTTTTGTCTTTTTTTTTGTCAGAACAACCCGCTTTGCCTCTTTCCCAGACCACCTGGTCATTCAGATCAAGAAGTTCACCTTTGGCCTTGACTGGGTTCCCAAGAAACTGGGTAAGAAAAGATGTATTGTTAAATTTTTGTGTTGAAACGAAAAGTAAAGTTTCTTGCTGTAGACGAAAGTGTGTATACCCAGCAGAGTTGGAAAACTGTCTTACCAAAAAGAACAAACTAAATCGGAAACTTAAGTCCTAATTAATGGGCACGCACGCGCGCACACACAAAAACACAAAAACTGGAGTAAAAAGACTAGAACAAAATTGGCTGCTGTCCTCAATGAAGCTTCCTGGCAATAGTAGTAGTTAAGATTAAGAAGAAAGAGAATAACTCATAAAATAAATAAATGTTTATCACCTCAAAGAATACTGTCAACAGCTTTAATGTTAACAGAAAAAACTCAGATGTGGGAGAAAAAAAATTAGTCTGTAGAGGATGATGGGTAGTCTGGAACGAATGGTGTTTTAATGTATGATTTCCTTCTGTGCAGACGTGAGCATCGACGTTCCTGATACTCTGGACCTGAGTGCGCTCCGTGCAACCGGCCAGCAGCCAGGGGAGGAGCTTCTACCAGAGGTGGCCCCGCCCCCACTCATGACCCCAGACGTGGAGGTTAAAGGTATCCTGGGTTCCCATGGCAACGAGGAGGACGACTCACTCTACTCCCCACTGCTGTGTTAGTCTGTCTGTCGTTTCTGCTCTTTTCCTTCTCCCTCTGATGCTCTTGTTGATCCGCTCTTATTTCCTGCTTTTCTTTCTTTCTGGCTTTTATGTTTTCTTGAGTCCCTCCGTTGCCTTATTATTTGCTTACTTTTGCATAATTTAAACTGATTTGAGTTGAACTTGTAATTGATGAAACAGTATCTAAATAGTTTTGTTTGTGGTGTGTATGAGTTGACGTTTTTATATATTATTTTTATTGTTTTGCCTTTTGTCAAATTTTTTGGATAAACTTGTTACCATCAGCAAACATACAATGTGAGACACATAGTTTGATGGACAGTCCATCCAAGTAATTTAACTTTTTCCTCTTAACACATTCTCAGCTCCAGTCCTCGATGACTCCACTGTGTCCCAGTTATGTGAAATGGGATTCCCCCTGGAGGCCTGCAGGAAAGCAGTGTACTACACTGGGAACACTGGAATTGACGCTGCCATGAACTGGATCATGAGCCATATGGAAGACCCAGGTGTGTAGAACAGTGGGAATTAAACAGGAAACAAACCCTCAATCAGGCTGTCTGCTCCTCTCACTCTTTTTGTTCTTTTTTCTAACTGGCCGCAGACTTTTCAGCCCCCCTGGTGTTGCCAGGCTGCAGCTCCGGCCCTGGGACCACACCCACAGAGAGCCTCTCTGAGGAGCACCTGGCAACCATTGTCTCCATGGGCTTCAGCAGAGACCAGGCAACCAAAGCACTTCGAGCCACGGTAAGAGTCCAACTCCATCCGGTCTGAGATGTTAATTTTTCTAATATGATACTCTAAAACACTGAAATAGATATGTGCCAGTACAGGCACAGCTGCTCCCTTTTTATTCAGACAGTAATGTAGCCAGGTTTCTGTCATACTCGGAGACTGTAATACTAAAGAAATATTAAATCTGTTGGCGGATGTCAAGTTGACAGTTGCTCTGCTTTTTCTTGGGAGAGTAGGAGATCCATCTACGCAGTGCAATGATGAATATGGCACGGTGATTTGAAAGACCAATTGCCATATTTGAATTTGCATAATCGTGAGTGGACCCCTACTTTATGCAAATTAATCTGTCCAGCATGCTGACAAAAATCGGACCGAACAGTGAAACAGTTTTGAGGACAAATTAATATGATTTACCTCTGTTCATGTTTAGTGTAATGTAATGCAATGTCTGTGACCCAGCTGCCATGTTGGAAAAATGATGAACTGAAACTTGTTTCTAGTGGTATGGTGCATTCAAATGCATCCTCAATGGATTCTCTGCGTCTGTACTACAAGTGGCCTTAATGTCTCAACAAACAGGAGTTGCATTAAGCTGAGCTCTCTCAGTCGGAAGCACTTGCAAGTGATGTGTGCTATATATCAGTTATTGTATATCCAGGTTTTTGTGGTTGTGACTTAACAATTTAGGTCATGTTGCTATAATGTTATGTAACATGTGACTCCCTATAGAAGTGAACTTAATTATTTTGAATTCAAATATCACAACAAAACTAATAAATTAGTTAATGTTGCTACCACATACTGTTGATGTTTGTCAAAAAATGAGTAAAATCCATCCTGTGTTTTGCAACATATTTATAATCTAATGTCAAACCTTCTTCAGCCCTCTAATTTAAAATAATGTGTGTAGTGAATCAAAGCAAACTTCTCATAAGGTTTGTTTTTGTAAATTGTCTTTTTTTAACCTGCTATGTGTTTCACAGAGTAACGTCCTGGACCGAGCCGTGGACTGGATCTTCTCCCACCTGGATGACCTGGAGTCCATGGATGTGTCTGAAGGCGGTCGCTCAGCCGCAGAGAGTGAGGGGGGCAGAGATCCTCCGCCTGGGCCTCGCGTCAGAGACGGACCAGGCAGTGCGTTCAGATAATAAGGATGGGAGCAGAGGCTTTCTGGATGATCATTACCCTGAAATGTGTTCTCATAAATTAGCTGAAGAGATTTGTTCAGAAACATAAAACTCAGACAGCAGCAACTTTACCACCTAATGTTCCTCAAGGAATCATTGATTTGATCTTTCCTAATATATATCATGTTTATTTTGTTATTCTAATTGAACTTGTATTTGCTTTCCTTTATCCAGAATATGAATTGTTTGCATTCATCAGTCACATGGGGACAAGCACAATGTGCGGCCACTACGTCTGCCACATCAAGAAGGATCAGCAGTAAGTTTTGTTGTTTTGTTTTTTGTTTGTTTGATTTTAGCTTTAAGGGATATTTTAAAGACTCAACATGTGACTTAAAAGTAAGAGCCGACTGATCCAAAAAATCATTGCAAGTCCCATGCCGTGAAATAAAATGACTGTTATTTTCTTGTTGTTGATGTTCATACCATGCTCTGATGATCTAAAACAAACAAACAAAAATACCGAGTTAAGGTTTCAGAAATTAAATGCTTTCTGTTCTTTAAGCCGTATTTCCTTTATTTATTAAAAGTCTTTACAAAAAAATCTTTTCTCAATGTAATGAAGTAGTTGTTCTGTATGCCAGCAGGGGGTACCATACTCCACGTATGGTCTGAACAGTTATTGCTGCTGAAGTGAGCAGGGTGTGAAACTATTAACCTGTCCTTATACTGAGGTTAAAGCAGATTTATTTTGTCATATGTATATATTTATACATTATTTGATGTACTAGTGGATTCTTCTCAACCTAGTGTCCCAAGATAGCTCAAAAATTAGCATTGTGCGTTCAAACATCATGTTCTTGTTGGTCATTTGGGAAAAGCAGCTGTCACTTAAACCAGAATTTTAAAAATGTTAATTTCCAGTAAGATATGATAGTTTAAAAAACCATTCCTATTGGTTGTGTGTAATCAGATCAATAACTTGTCTTTCATGAAAGACTCTTTATGAACCTGTGATGTCTCTGCTTCACAGGTGGGTCATCTTCAACGATCAGAAGGTTTGTGCTTCTGAGAAACCTCCCAAAGACCTGGGATACCTCTACTTCTATCGGAGAGTGGCTGAATGAAGCAAACAGGCTTTGCACTCGGGGTGAAGGTGTAGAAACGTGGATGCTCACACAGACACACGGGACAGCATTCTTAGTCGCACCCCACCAAGCTCTTACAAACACCCTGGCACGCTTCACAACTGACAAAAGTGTAAATAAATCTTGCGTATATTCACAGTTAAATAAACTGATGCAGATGTACAGATATGGTGTTGGGGGAGGGGTTCTTTTAATCCATAGATTACAAACCATGGGCCTGTTTCAAAAAAGCAGATTAAGTCACCTGGACAATTATGCTGAGTAAAATGAAGAACCATCTGCAATCTGTCAAATAAAATGTTGTTTTACTCAGCAAATGCATCCAGAAGCTGCTTCATGGAACTGACCCTGGACATTAGAGCCACTGTGGTTGCTCTGTCTATTCACTCCCTATTAATAAGGCTGCTTACCTACCCGTGTTAATCCGTGTCCTGACCATTGATTTCCACTGCCATCAGTACTCACTGCCCCTCCCCAACAAAATATGTTGCTTCCAGCCCCCTCTTTATTGGATGGTTGCAGCTGATGTCATCTGTTTAGACCACCGCTAACTCCTCCTCCACAGGTTTTAGTGAAGGAAAAACAGTTCAACACCAACTGTAGGAAATGTCATTCAAAATCAAATAAATAACAGCTCAAATGTGTGTTACATAAGGAAATAAAAAAAAATGTTGAAACACCAGATCAACTCTTTTTTTCTCAAAAGTTTGGTGAGGTTGATACCTGAGTGATTTTTGTTTTATTTTGTTTTTATTTTGCAAACAATCCTTTGTTACTTCTGCTGTGGCAAATAAAGAATTGTCTTTCTGTCATTCTGTCTTTTTATTTTTGAAGGGGGTTGATTTTCTTACGGTAACCTCTCCATCTACATAAATTGATGCATGTAGCTTTGAGTTTATTTGTCAAGTGTTTTAAGGTGACTGTACAGAAATGTTCTATGCTTACATAAAACTACTTTGCATAGAATCCCAGGCTTTGTTTGCAAGAAAGCGCAGGCATGAAGTGTAAAAACCACACAGCTGGGGTTTGCATTGGCCTACAACTTTCCAAAGTGCAGGTTTCTTTTTAGATCTCTTCCGCCTTCTACCGTTACTGTGTCCTTGCTCTCTTGTTTTTGTAGAAGTGAACCACAGAGAGGATGAGAAAAGATTTTTGTCCCTCAGTAAAAGCTTAAGACTCAAAATCAAGGTAAGATTTAAAACTAAATTATAAAAATACATTTTAAATTGTAAAAGCTGTTCAGCAGTTTTAATGTGACCTTTCTGAAGCCTTTTTTATTTGATGTTTAAACTTAACATAATGACGGATTGACCATTTTAACAACAGAATGTACATGTATTAAACATATAGGTCGACATTATTTGTTCTAGAGGATATCTCTGAAATAACACCGTTTTAGAAATGTCAGTGTTGGAGTCTAGACTTAATGTTCTCAAACAATCTGAGAAGAAAAATGTGCTCCAACGTGTTTGCAAGCCAAGTTGAGAGTTAAGAATTCTTTATATTCTTGTCAGTAATGTATATTGATATAATGTCAAATAAAATCGTTTAGATGAATTCGAATATTTCTACATGCAGATTAGGTATAATTGAATTTATTTTTTATTTATCTGGTCAGTTTGTAGGCCTTATTCCTCTGGTGATCCAAATTTATCAAAATACATGTATTTTATTAGTGCCTTTTTAAACTTGAGAAATACTCATGTAGCCGTAAATATTTCACCTCGCAGAATTTAGCATTTTAACATTTCAAAAACAGAAAACGTTAAGAACAGAACGTAAAGAAATGAGACAAGGAATAATCAAATGGTAAAAAGTTAAAAAGGTTTTTCAGAATTTCTTTGATTTGTTTGCACTATAAATAACGCAGCTGCATGACAAAATGAGTGCTTTTTAGACAAACATGATTTATAATGCACAACTGAATGAATTTGGACCAAGTTGACAGCAAAGCATCTTAACATGCATCATGTTATTTAAATGAAAAACTGCCTAAAAATGCTATAATTTTTCAAGTAAAATGAGATTCAGTTTTTTAATTTTTACATTTTTTTTTAAGCGAGCAGACAAAGCAAGTTTTGCATTTTTGATTTGTGAGAAAGAAGAAGGAAGTAGAGCGAATGTCTTGGTGGTTAAGGAGCACGTTGCTCAACTTAAACAGAAGCCGTGTGCGGTAACTTCAAGCTGGAAATCTGCTGCATTAGGCTCCCTACTGCAGTTTAATGTTTTTTTTTCCTAAATAATTTTGTTTTGACCAAAATATATATATATATATTTTTGTATTTTATCCTTTTAGATTCAGCATTCAAAAATGAAGACAGTTGTGTGGTTTGGGTTAGGTGAGTAAGTATACTCCAAATGCGTTTTCAGTAACCTAGGTGTCTTAATGTCCTTGTTGTGTGTGTCCATACTCTTTTAATCTACCAGTGGGAAAAAGCTGCAGTTGTGTTTTTTGCTTATCCCAGTTGCTTACAAACTTCCTCAATTCACCCTGATAAATTGTCCTTTAACTTTAAAGTCAACACATAAGCCACCAATGCAAAATAATGAGAATATATTGCACTACCACCAGTTTGTCCTTGTCTTAATACATAGAGTTTGTGGTAATCTCCTGTGAGTATATCACACAGAGTGAAGTGTGCCTCATGACTGTGATTCTCTCTCTTCAGTGCTTGGTGCACTCTGTGCTGCTGCAAACGAAGTGACTATCACAAAACCAGGAATGAAGGTCACCTTGAATTGTGGGGTCAAAACCGCCAGACACCTGGAGTGGCATCGTGAAAGCCAATTGATTTTGAGAGGTGGGAGGTTCCCCACCAAAGGTATAAACAGACAGTTTTTGGACATCATCAACAGCATAACATCCGGTTTGAAAAGCGTTACTGTTTCTAATCACACTGCTTGGTTTTCCTGCATTAGCCTCAACTGACATTGCGCAAAGGTCGTCTGCGAAGCAGACAAGTCTGATGATTACTAAAGTGAAGGATGAAGATGCCGGAAAGTTCACTTGCACGGCGGATGGAAAACCTTATGAACACACACTTATTGTGGTCTCAGGTAGGCAAAAAACCCAAGATAAAAGGATCTGCAAATAACTTGCAAATATTACTTGTCATTTTGGTGGTACTCCATAAGTTAAAAAAAATCCTCCCTGTTTACACCTACAGCAATTTTAATTACTTCAAGATTTTAAAATAGTATTTAAAAGGTTGTATCTCAAGTGAATTCAAAACAGTTTACTATAACAGTGAAGTTTCACTGTTAAGACTCACTTAAGTAAATTTATGAAAGATAAAGCAACTTTTGAAGCAAATTAAATACAAGTCTGTCACACACACTCAGACACACACAAACACATTTTTCTTTAAAGCCCTAAAAGATGTTACATCAATGTTTGCATCTGTATGTACTTGAGGGATTAAGAAGTGATGGGCTTAAACTGAATAGTCAAAACATTTTCATTCTCGTCCCTGTCATGACTCAAGAATCAGACTGGACCCTTCTTTTCCCATCATACAACTAGATCTTGTGAGTCCATCCCAAAATGCTCCACAACTAAAAATGACTTATGTGTGTATGTTATACACTTTCTGTCTCCTGAGTGGGTGCAGTTGTCTCTCCTTCATCCCCATTTAGCATTTTTAACACTAATAAAATGCTGTTAGACAATAACTTGTCTGTAGCAAAACAACACTAGTGACTGTACAAATTAATGGTGCCTTATTTTTTTATTTGCTAGCTTAATATGTTCATTCCGGATCCTTTGTGAGACCAAAATTGACCAGAATAAATTTTCTTCTGATTTGGCATCATAGTCTTTTTTGGTGCTAGAATGTTCAGAAGATATATGACTTGTGAAAAATGGGTCCAATATTTACTTTCAGTGAGACTACAGGGAAAAAAAAAAGTGTCATAATCTCTGCTCATGTTCACTTCACTATATTGTGATAGGCCCCTCAAGGGGCGGGACAGTGGTGAAACTCACATGACACAGATACAGGAAGTGACTCTTAACTGGTTAATAGGAACTTTCCCTGTTTTCCAGTGCCCATACTGCCTTACTATGTAGTATGCCAGAAAAAGATTTGCTATGTCTCAGTCTGTGGTATATAAAATGCAGTATGCCAGAAGCACTAGGATCTTCTACCACATGCAGTTGGATTTGCAATATACCAGCCAGCATGCTTCTCTGGCCCACAATCCTCTGTGCAGCGGAAAACATGTTACATACATCACATTGTGTTACTCACATATTAACGAAGCTGAGACAGATGACTGACAGAATGGCAAGTGCCACAATGACAGATGACAGCACATTTAGGTGTAAGCACTATAAGAGTTTTGCCACTCCTTTGTACAATTAATATATTAATTTACTATTGTTGCACAAAGCAGAGTGCGTAAATAAGTGCAAATGATAAGTTACATTTGAGCAAATTAAAAGCATTCTTGCTCAACACGTACCACAAGTTTTGGCACTAAGACTGCAACAGATGTAGGAGCAACAGAGTCAAAGTACAAGGCACACTGTTATGGCGGAGTGGCGTGTCCCAATTGTATGCATTCTGCATGCAACAGTACGTACTTTGGGAGGGCAGCTGCAGTACATACTACAAGTCAAAAGCAAAAATACGCGATTTAGAATGTACCCCGAGACCTACGAATGACCGTTCATTTCCTGTATAGTGTGACATGTGTTTCACCACAGCCACACCCCTTTAGGAAACAGCAGTCTTGGGTCCATTCGTTCTTACGGGATAAATGAGGTAATCACAAATTATGACCAATTATTTTGCCCCATTGTCACCAAGACACGGAATGGACCCATTTTTTACAAGGCATGTATCTTCTGAACATCCTGACTCAAAAATGGCATTTTTTAGACAAGCATACACTCTCAAAACAGATGTGTTAAAAGTAACACATCATGTGTTGTTTTCTAACACATCTGTGTGTCTAGTTAAGGACAACACATTTTGTGTTATTTTGAACACAACACATAATGTGTGTTAAATATTTTAACACA
>JAQLOL010000025.1:11059760-11071019 GCA_029783665.1 Naso thynnoides | reverse complement strand
TATATATTTTTTTTTTTTTGTCTTCTATTATTTGGATCTTGGAAAAATTCTCCTTGCTATATGGTGTTTGTGTGTGTATTAGAAAGACTTAGTAATCAATTTAGTGCATAACAGAGAGAAAGGGATCATGGTGGTGCATAACTTCCTGTGTATGTGTGTGTGTGTGTAAGTACGAAAGCGACACCAACAGTACTTACAGCCGAGCAAATGTCACAGCTGAACTCATCGCTTCGCTGAGAACATCACATGTGAGTAGTCCTAAACATTCTGCATATACACTCGGTTTTCTACTTTTTAGAAGCTGATTAAGTAATTTTTTTCTTCATGAGTCAGAATAGCAACATCTCTGTCTGTCTGTGAGGGCACAGTTTGTGTCTGCAAATACTGACAAATCTCCCAGACACTGCCGGAGATCCACTCTCGTAGACAGAAGCCAAGGGCCACCGAGGGGCAAGGCTGTAGCACTCAAATCTGGTCTCATCCGAGGCAAAATTCTGAAAAGTCTTTGTCTGGTCCCACATACTGATTGATTTGTTCTGGCCTTGGTTTGGTTTCATCTGTCTTGTTTTTGTATTGTGCCTCAAAAACTGGCACAAATTAGCTCAAATAATTACAACCAAATGAGCCAGAATATCTGAACGCCTTGTGATATTTAGCTGACAAAAACACAAAAAACTGGAACACATACAATCTTCTCTTTTTACAGTCAATGGTTTTATGACCAGCCTCAAATGACAATAACGATACATATGATACAAGTCTCATTCTAAGGATTTGACCCTCTGTGAGATTTTAGACTCTCCTAGATTTTGTGTTGTTGTTCTTACAATTACAACCCTGGAAAGGATTTCAAAATTTTAAATTAAGATTTGCCTAAAATAGAATTCTTTGTTCTCTAGTTTCTTAAAGTGCAAAGATAAAAAAAAATTATGCAATAACGGACGGCTACATTTTGTTGATTTTGCAATCGTCAGCATTGACGCGGTATTGTACACAAGCAGTACTCAAAGTAATTGTGTTCTTTGGAACAAATCTGTTCCTAAATATGAAAAATATTACAGGAAGGAGATTTTGAATGGTTAGCTAAATGTTGTTCCTGTTAACCGTTGCTGTCAGCCATTCCTAAGTGGTTTGGCTTTGTGGCCTGCAAAATGCTGAACTGACCCTTCGCAGGTTCGGTTTCCCTTTATCTGCTTAGATCAGCAGCATTGAGCTGACCGAACTAATGGCTCTGTGCTTTTAGTAATGCCTCAAGAAAATTGGTGTATACTGTGAAATAATGTACACGCATATGTGCTTGCTGCGGTCCGCATACTTCATGTGGCACGATACAGTGTATATAAACATAATGTGAATCAAAAATTCAAACATCATTCAGTTCTGCTCTTATGTAACGTGACGAACAAACTTAGAGTCCATGTTAAGTTTGTTTGACCTCTGCTGTTAAATATAGCCAAATGCTGTCGTGCGCTTTGTTAGGTAATGTGAAATAAAGATAATCAATAGTCAGGCATAATAAAATGTATTTTAATCCCAACTTGAAACACACTGCTGAGGGACACCGTTGCTTAGCTCTGAAGTTAGTTTGCAACCTGAAAATCCTGAAAAACTCGTAGGAATTCCCCAACAAAACAATCTGTATATTATCATCATATAATATGTTTTTAAATTAAGGACCATTAAGACAGCAAAATATCAACTCAAAACATTATTCAGGATGTAAAAAATGGTTGATCTAATGTAGTTGCCAAAGTAGCCCACAAATTACACTTCTGCTATATTTGTTGGTAACACAGAGATAGTAAAGACTTGTGATCAGACGCGGTAAAACACACGGTCAGTTTATCTCGTGTATGCTCTTGCACACTTTGCACATTTTGACATGACGTCCCTTAAAAGGCGTCAGCCAGCAATGAATTAGCCACTGCCATTAACCCTGTATTCAGACTTTTTACATTATATTTATTTGTAACATATGTGCTTTTTTGGATTTTCTTTGTGTGAAGCCTATTTGGAAACCCTCTTGTCTTGTGTTTCACTCTGAGGAACATATTAAGTATTGATGTATAAGAACTGAACTAAATATATAAAGTTAAAGCATTGTGCTGTAGCTCAGCAGGTAGAGCAAGTCGTTTACTTGTCAGAAGTTTGGTGGTTTGATCTCCAGCTCCTCTGGTCTACGTGTCAAAGTGCCTTGGGAGAGAAACTGAACCCCAAATTACTTCCAATGGCTGCTCTGTTGGTGTTTGAATGTATGTGCTTAAGTTCTTGATGAGCAGGTGGACACTGTGTAGAGAGGCCAAAATGTCATTGGTGTGTTAATGTGTGTGTATGCTGTAAAGCGTTTTGAGTAGTCAAAAGACTATAAAGCACAACGTAAATGCAGTCCACTTATGCTTTGCATTTATTGCCCAGGGGCATTAATGTGAATTGTTTTATAGCATCAATACCCACAGGAGAAATGGGCTTATCTTTTCTGTCTGTGCTGTATTTACTTTAACTAGAAGCAGTCGAAACAGCCATCAGTTTAGAACAAGTCACCCAAGCAGGCCTGCATTATGGGAGACTGTGCTGTCGATACGGAGGACATCTTGTTTGCGAGCACATTTAATTTTGTATGTGAAGCAGTTTGTTTTAAAGAATCTTGTCCAAGGTTTCTTGCAGACTGACCGAACAGTGCAATTAGACGGAGAGCAATCCGTGTATTGTTATATTGGCTTGTTATTATGGCATAATTTAAAAATTAATCAGGGAAATTCAAAAGTTAATGCTCTGCTTCAATTTGCAAGTGTTCAAATCATCTGCACTCTATATTTGAAAGTATCCAAACACAGCGGGCACAAAATTAATTTGCCAAATTACATTTTACAAACCAATCAGTATTTGGTTGCAGGTTTGTAGTTTGACCTCCACGCATTCACCAAATCGCTGTTGATTCGCTGAAGCTTTTTCAAAGCAGCTATGGGCTGCTGATAAAAATTTAAGTATTTAAATTTCTCTCTTTTTTCAAACATTTTTTGGTTATATTTTCCACTAACTAATTTGTGCAGTTTTGCCTTGCAGGCCTTCTGTTGTTACCTTTTTCATTCCGGCAAATTTATCCCGAAAAGGTAGATGTTAATGAATACAATCTGCAGTCGACAGATACCGGCATACACTCTATTCTTACCTGGTGAAGCTTTGTCGGACCTGTACTGATCCTCATGCTTTGCTTATGTCGAAGCCTTTTGCCTTCAGCTTTGCGTTCTTGTAACATCTGTTCTTTTTTTAACTTTAATTGACTGGTTAGTCGATAACATCATCGTTTGGCCATAGAAAACTGCTTGTTTAAGGCAATTTCTCTGCTACGTTGTCCTACATTTCTCATACAACAATTAGCTGAGTTCTCCACAATTAATCCAGTAACATCCTTAAACACAGATGATGCTGGAGCCAATATAATGAAAATATATTACTTAAAGACATCATATACTGAGCAAGAAAAAATTTCAAGAATTCATTTCTCCTCTCTGAGTGCTGGGGAGCATGTCACCATTCATATTTACAGGCTTAGTGTGTATTTTCTGTACGTGATTAGCAAGCTGTGTTTCCCTCATTGTGTTCTCTATGAAAATATAATGTCTTTGTTGCACTGGGGGTGTTTTCATATGAGACAATAGGATTCCCTTTTCATGGCTATTAGTCAGTTCTCTTTCTCACTGTCTGTCTTACACAAATGAACATAAACACACATACACACAGACAGTCATTCAAATTGAAACTGAAATTTCTGAACTAGTGTGTGAGCTTCCCTCTTGTATCTCCATCCTGCTTTGAATTCCATCAGTGCAAACCATCAGGAGCCAAATTCAGGTCAGAAAATGTAATTTTCAGCACCTGAGAAAATAAAGATATTCAGTATATAAGTTTGCTTATTGGGAACACTAACAGTAGTCAAACAAAGCCATGCAAACACCTGCTACAAATGTGGCAAACACTGGTATTATGTTGGATGCCAGTCAGCAGCATTTGTTGGCACAAATTGTGTTTATATGCGAGTTTTCAGAGCAACAGGAGACAGCTAAGCTAACAGAGCTCGTCTGTGCTCCAACTGCAGGTGCAAACTGCACACTTTATGATTTTTAAACAATCCACAATCTTTCAATTTAAAGTAATCTTCTGTCAGGTTATTTCCCTTCCTGTAAACTCCCCTCATGTGCAGCTTCAGTTCCACGCAGGTTTCAGTTGTTAGTACAGATTCCGATGAGAGCTGTCAGTGTTTGAACAACTTGTTCATTGTATCGATTGCTGACCAGTCTCTGATTAAAATGATGCATTTTGTAGTTTGTCATTTTATTTGTAACAAGATGACAACTGAGTGCTGCTCTCCCAGTGTTGCTACTGTGTGTAAGTTTTGCAACTTTATTGTTCAACTGCTGTTCCCAGTTGGCCAAAGGTAAAATGCACTGAACCAGGAAGTTTAGCATACCGGTTAAAAGTTTTGGGGTAGATAATTGTGGATGAGGACAGTGAATGTTAAATCATTAAATGAACTACACAAGGTTCAAGTACATTTAGACAAATACTGAACTCAAGTACAAATTCAGAATACTTGTACATGGATATTTCCATCTTATGCAACTCTTTGACTACGTCTCAATGGCATAAGTTGTACTTTATTCTCCACTACGTTCGTCCGACAGCTGTAGTTACTTATCATATCAGAAATTATACATACAGCTCCTGCCTGGTAAAAAACTATGCATCTCCACATTTGGTGATTCTGGATTAGAATTTCTTTGATAAACTGAGGAAATCCCCTAAGCTACTTCTTATACTGAATAAACTACAAAATGTTGGTGTATTCGGAAAATATTTTGTCATGAAACTGGCAGTTGTTAAGATTTTAAAATGGCAACAGCATTTATTTGTTCAAACTGTCGATGTAAATGCATTGATACGGCATGAAGGCAGCTGCTTCTCCTAAGGAAATAATGCACTGCCAGTACGGCGTCATGAAAAGTTACGTTTTAGAGATACTTGGTTCTCACAGGACAGCGACACTACAAACATATGTTAGTATTTTGTACAATATGATGATTTTCTCTTGGATAAACTACCAATACAGTGTGTAAAGTAGGTAAAATTAGGGCAAAATTAAACAGCTACCGCAGAAAAAAGTTAAACGCAGTAGTCAATCCAGAGCCATTATAAATTATAGTAGTAAATAATAGTAAATGTGTAGTTTTACTTTGAATATTTCAAGTAAATTTTACTTATAAACTTACCAACCTTTACCTGAGTAAAAGTTTTAATTTATGAATGTTGAAGCTGCTGGATTGATTTACTCTCGCAAGCAAACTTGTCATTATTCAACTCAGTCACCAGAATAAATGATATCATGATATGTTTCAACAAACAACAGTTATGTGGATACTTTACATTTGTTTATGTTTCAGTTTTTATTTTATGCTTGTGACTGTGCTGTAGCTACGCTCTGCTTTGGTTTAAGCACAAAAAAACTTGGTTTGATGAAGGAAAATATCGTGTCTTAGCTTTAATTACCCAGCAGCAGTCTGCTGCTTTCAGCCGACTCTTCTGCAAGCTGTCATGCTGTCATCCCGTCCTCCTCTCAGTACAAAAGTCAACTTCCAGACTGTGTTATCTAAACTAAAAAACTTTGATAGGTATTGTAAAAACATTGATATGGTACATATAAAACATGCAAATTTAACGTGCGTGTACTTTGCGGAAACATACAGTGCTATTTTTTTATTTGACTGGGCTGCATGAATAGGCTGCTGAAAGACTCTTAACCCTCCCAGAAGGGAACATAACACAAGAACAGCTGTTTATTGAAACTCAATATCATTTTGACAACAACTGTATTGTGAAAGTTCTACTTATTTACTTCAAGCGAAGGACTAATACAAATATTACAGAGCAAATGCATCTTTGGGTGCATATTTGCCTTTTTTGATAGCTGACAGTGTAAAGATACACATAAAATCCTGCCAGCTTGACTTTAATGAAGTACGTTACATTTATGTGATGGACCAAAACCATCAACCCACTGGGGCATCCAAGCAAATGCTTCAAAATGAAAAAACCTGTGCATTTAGTTTCTTTGTTGGGGCTCTGTGCCTGAACGCTTCTTTAACATCTTACTAAACATATAACATAGTATGTAAGCTAAATGTACATATATGAAACCTGAATACTGTGCTGTATCAGATTGTAATCATTTGAAAATGTATTGACTTTGAAAAATGTTTTTATTTGGAGAAAGTCTGTAGGGAAGCTGTTTTATTGAGATTCAGTCTATAGCTGCTTGTGAATCTGCATTTCACGTCAATGATCCTGTTCAAATTGCCTGACTGTAAATGTGCAGATCAGCGATTAGTAGAGAGGTCTAATGCGAGTGTAACTTGATTGCATGTTATGGTCAAATAGATGATTTACTGGAATAGTTGCTGCTGCACATGATTAAGGCGCTGCATGTGGGCCTGAGCAACTATTTTTCCATGGAATAACCAACGTCATCATTCAACTGCATTAGCTTTAGGCAATGAAAAGTTTACAGTAACAGTTTGTTTTCACATGAACTGTCTCTTGAACCATAATACAGTTTTCCAATGAGAAAAACTATTGTGCTTAGCTTGCTTTTCCAATGAATAATACACAAACATGACATAACATTTACAACCTTGTCCAACATGACAGCTGTGCTGATGTTTAAATCTGGGCTAACTGGAAAAAGAGAGAAGCACGAGAATCTGTTTTTCCATTCTGATGAAATGATTATGCGGCAAACAAATACCATAACACACAGAAATAACCTCAGCATTGATGTGCACAAATGACGGAGGTGAAGAGGTGAGTGGGTGAGGCAGCAAAGAATTTTTTAGTCTTCATGTACTGTTTCACAACTCTGAGGTTTCAAAAAAAAAGGTTGAATGAAGTTCCCCTTGTTAGACAAAGTGTTTCAGTCATTGAGGACTGAATGTCACTTGTTTCTTCTTCTTAACCTCTTTTCCACTGACATTTTGTTAATTTCTGAAACATCAGAACAGTTGCAGACGCCATCGCATACAGTACACACTATGTACCTTCCTGTCGTAGCAGGGCTTCAAACTTCCTCCAGTGATTTGGCTACCTGACTCGGTTAAATCACACACAACTCATCGAATGAAATGGTTAAAAAACACACGCACAGAAAAAGTCAGAGATAGAAAACAGAGATCACAGGGTGAGGGAAACCCTCTGTTGGAGAGCATGGAGGATGGGGAAAGAAGAGATATGTACATGAAAAATGTGAATCACCCCTCATTCTTGCTTGCGGCCCACACTTTTTCTTTCTCTTTTTCAGTAATGAAACAATGTGGTACAAACACCCTCTTTAGGCGTGTGACTAATGAGGGAGTCCTCACTTTCAGGTGTTTTCCATCAGAATCACAGCTCAATAACAGAAAATGTGTCCACTTAGTGAGAAAACTGCCAAATTTAGACCAATTCTGTGTGATCAATTTCACATCCACAGTTCCAGGAGATAATTGTTTACTTTGGGCCCATAGATGTAAATGCGTCTGTGTGGCAGCCATAACTTGAAGGGTTTAATCTGAAAAGCAAACAAAAGGCTTGTTTCATTTCGAGCTCAGAGGGAACAGAAGCAGGTGTGAGCCCTTCATGGAGGCAGTACAGAGGCAGGCAGACAAACCTCAGAGAGACACATGAGACGTGTGCGAGATGTTTGTTTTGTCCTTGTTGTGGTTCTTGTCTCTTAACCACCTCGGTAGTGTGTTTCTGCAGTTCTAGTCCCTTAACTGATCCCTGCCACTGTAATTAGTTAGCTTGGGACAAACTTGACATATTACCTCATTACTGATAAAAGAAGAGTTTCTATTTTGCTGTGATGCATAAAAACTAAGATGAAGAAAAGAATTAATGATCATCAAATGAACTGTAAACTTTTACATTTTACAGAATTCTGTATTTTAAATACTTTGCCCTCTCTACTTCTGAGCCACTGAAGCCTGTGAGTCAACAAAAGTGGTCAATTTGGCAAATTTAAATGTATTTTTTGAGCAGATTTTCATTCACCGTCAAGCCTTGCTATTTTATTGTCATATAGAAATGTTTATGAGATGATTTTTCTTCTTTGTATTGAACTCGCTTGATGACACCAGTTAACACAGTTTTGAAGTGGTAATGTAACATTAACAGTCTTTGCAGTTGTGTCTTCCTTCAGTAAACATCACAATAAGCTGTTGAAGTAAGAATAAGAACAAGCACAGAGCCACAGATGTTATGTTACCGCTGTATTGAGTGCAGCACAACTCTACAGCAGGTCAGGAGTGAAGATAAGCACAGCAGCTGTTCAGCTGCCGCACAGGTTTACCCAATAAGTATGACAAGAATTACTGGTACAGAGTGTAACCTGAATTTTATCCAGGATGACTGACAATTGATTGTCTTTGTGGCAACAAAACAATAAATGAAATGTGAAATGAAAACACAGATCTTCCACTGAACAAGTACACAGGCACATGTAAGTGCGCTTCTGTGTTAGATTATGCTACCAAAAAACATACACAAAGAAATAGTCATTCCTCAACGGGCTTAAAATGTGGGCCCACTGACAGACAGAAAGTGCAGGACTATATTTAATTATTTTTATGTATTGAGGCAATTATTATTTAATCATTTTTTAATTTAATAACAGTGATTCGTGGCTTAGTGGGCTGAGGCAGGGCGTGTGGAGTTTGCATGCTCTCCCCGTGTTTGTGTGGTTGTCCTGCTGGTGCTCCAGTTTACCCCACGCTCACACACCCTTAAATAAGTTTATCTCCAGTCAGTACCCTTGACCAAGATACCGGCTCAGAATGTGGAATTGGTCCCCGGGCGCTGCGCTGTGGCTGCCCACTGCTCCTCAGGGATGGGTTAAATGTAGAGACCAAAGTTCACTGTGCGCTCTATAGGTGACAAATGAAGTACCTTTACCTTTAATTAATTACAAATATGGGTCATATGATCAGCTTTTTTATTACTGCTGAACACTGAATTATGAGTAATTGGAAGAGAAAAAAAAAATGAGACGAAACACAGTTCATCTCTTCCATTTGCACGGACAAACTGGCGGTTCTGTCGATATCAAACTTGCGTGGAGGAGAAAAAGACAGTTTGGGATTTGAATATTGTTATATTAATACATTGAATATTGTTATATTAATACATTGAATATTGTTATATTAATACACTCAATTTAATACACTTATGTAATATTAGTTGAGTTCTGTCCCAAGCAGAAACAGATTATAAATGCCTAATTATCAAACAGGAAAGGAAAAAAATACTTAAAGTAGAATAATTGTTTAATATTTAGTATTTTTACACATATGCAAGAGCAGTCAGGTTCATTTATTTTAAAGAATGATCGCGTTTCTTGGCCGATAAGTGTTTTTGTGTGTGAGATGAGAGACAAATGGCCCATCAGGTTTTAACATCCATTATCTTATTGTGAACTTCAAAACAAAGAACACTGATGTGTGTTGCATTTAGAAGAAATTTAAAAACTTGAATGTTGTTAATATGATTGAGTGAAGCCAATTTCCAAGAAAAATTAAGTATGAAAAAATGTACACTGGGACTGATCTTGGAGTTGTAACGGGGTGCTGTTGTCGAGGAGACGATGAAGAGCGTTGACAGTTGTAGGTTTAGGATTTGAAGTCTACTGTTATATTTATTTAGGCACATTAAACTCACATGACCGCATCTCTCTGCACGATTTCCTCAGAGCAAATTTATTTTTCCCGCACACACTTTATCCAAGTTTCTGCTTTAGAGGAAATGTTGCATTTTTAATTTGCATTCATCAGCTGCTTTTGTGAAGATTGGTTGAGCAGTTCATGGCTTGAATTCTGATACTCTAATTATGTTTCTAAATCAGTACGATGAAATGACCAGGGGAAACAACTGAGCAATTATAATAAATTAGGCCGTAAGCCGCCCGTGTGCTATTTACAACGTGCTAAAGATAGATAATGAGTCCAGTGAGACCTTTCACAAATCTTTAGGACTTCTGTTATCAGACAGCAACTCAAATAACAATTTTAGCCAAATGAGATTAGTTGTTTGTTTTTTGTTTTAAGCAGAATTAAAAATGAGAATTAACAAAGAAAATCACAAGTACATTAAAACTTACTGATTAAAATAAGTCTCCAGAAAGCTGACCGAATGACAGATTAATAGTTCTTTTTATCAGATGGTATAATGCAGCATGTACTTTTTGCCCTGAACAACATATTAGGAGATTAGTTCAAAGTTGTACAAAAAGCATAAAGGACAAGATCTCGCCCTCTTCCTCTGCAACAACCAATCAAAGGTCATTTCTCTGATTTTGGGTTTGATGAGCAACTGTGTGCTTTGTTTTCAGACCAATCGTTGGCGAGGGAGGTGCAGCGGCCCTTAAAAAGAAGCTTGTTTGATAAATATTCAGCATTTCCTCCAGATCGTTGAACACAGAGGGACACTCATCACTCAGCAGCAGTTGTAAGTATCCTGTATTTTGTTTTTGGTTTTAGCCACATATACAATAAATACTTTAAATGCAATGTATCACAAATATCAGAGTTGAATTTCTCCTGTGTCTTACACTGATTTTGACTCGTAAACCAGTGAGAACTCAACAGGTTGAAAGAGCCGAAAGCACATACTGATCCTTTAATTCAAGCAGATAGAAATACCAAAGTATTAAACATATAAAACTAATTTTTAGAAAATAGTCAGCTCACTTTAACCACAGATGGTTTTGATTGTATTTAACATAATTTTTTTCATGGTTCATGCTTTGTTCATATATGTAAATACTTAAGCACCCGACAGGTGCACATTACAAAGTGGGGACCCATCACAGACACAACTACAAATTATAAAGAAAAATCTATTTATAAGAAATTTGTAAAAATCAAATAAGAGATACTATATCGATGCATTTATTTAATGTGGACCTTATGACAACCTGAGAAAAAATACACTGAGATACTACTAGATAAATTTGCAACAGTAATAGTTAAAAAGGGCGAAACCAACATGTTAAAAAAATTACTCTATTGTTATAAAAGCAGCCCTAATTCTGGTTTGCTGTGAAGTGTAAAAGTGGTCCAACAAATCTGTTTCCTGCCTAAAAATGGCATAACGTGTATTTGTGTTTATTTGACTACAGTATAACATTTAAAAGGTTAAATGTTAAACTGGAAACAAGACAAAAATTTCATTACATTT
>JAQLOL010000025.1:11024346-11038418 GCA_029783665.1 Naso thynnoides | reverse complement strand
CTATCTATCTATCTATCTATCTATCTATCTATCTATCTATCTATCTATCTATCTATCTATCTATCTGTCCGTCCATCTGTATATGTATATATTATCTAGCTATTTAGCTATCAAGCTAAAGCTCCTCACATCTGGGTTTGAAACTAACCTCAGGTATGTGCAGAAATGTACGTCAAGCTGTGTGAGGACGACAGTGCCCAGGGACAGAGCTGTTCAAAGATGTGGATCAAACTTGTACATGATTCTCAGTTCCTGCTTTGGTTCATTTTTTGTCAGTTTAGTCAGGGGTTTGTTTTTTGTTTTTTTTAAAATCTCGACTCCCCCTCACTACCCATTAATCAGTGCAGGAAGTGTCCTTCATGTCAGAGATCAGTGTTGCCACTTAAGCAGGGTGCAGGGACACGCTGGACTGGCTGAAGAGCAGAGACAGCTGCTCAGAGATGGCCAGCCATCTTATCATAGTGAAGAGCTGTGTGTCTGTGTGTGTGTGTGAGTGCTTATGGGGCTCACTGAACACAGCTGATGAACAAACTTCACAGAGAGAAATGAGTACTATGTTAGCAGAGCCCTGCTGACCGGCACAGGTGTTCCTCGTTCGCCTTAATTGGGTTGGTAACTGTGTGCTGTCTGCAGGAGGAGAAAACTTCAGACCTGTGTTTGTGTGTGTGTGTGTGTGTAAACATAAGACATCTTAGCGAGGCAAGGTCATTTTATCTCAGCTTTACTTTTGTGAAAGCACAGTTATATTCAAGGCCACAGTAGGTCTCTTTCGGCGCAGACAAGTCATTGAAGAAAAAGCACAGGTTTTACCAAATCATCAAAAATTCTTTGAAAGTGTCCCAATGTGCCACAGCAGTGTGACAGTATAAACAATACCAGGACACTGTAACTTAAGAAGCCAAATGAAATTTAACCATCATTAATATTGTGGAAATATCAAAATGTCTTCAATTATAAAGGCCCATCTATGATAAAAAAAATTTTAGGCACACAATTTTAATAACAATTAAAACACAAAAGCCCCACTTATTTGAAAGTACTCAGTAAACTGAGGTTGTTAAGAGGTTTGTTTTGGTCAATCATGCTGCTAAACACTAGCTTACGTGCACCGCTGACATAAATAAAGATGAGTGATATGTTCCCATTTCCTACCAGAGTACAAAAATGAAGCCAAAATAGTCCTGATATAGGATGCTGCTTTCTTGCTCTGGTGACATCATTAGGAGTGTGGGTCTGTGCACGGGACGTCGTGGGTGGAGCCTCATTATCAAGGTCACACTCTGTGAACAATGACGTTTCAACTTTGTTTTCTAGTGTCAAAATGATAAATTTAAACCAATCTCATGAAAAAATTAACACTTGAACATACTCTGGTGAAAAACAAGCTATGTAAAGTGACAGAAGACATCTTTGGGGGGAAATGTACTTGATGATTTTTTTAGTTTGACACATCCCATCTGTTAACATAGGGTTTATAACCTGTACTGCAGCCAGACTACAGAGGGCAATCAAAACTGTCATGTGGTTTATGTTATTTATGATGATGGTGTGTACAGGCTGTACTTGATTGACAGTCAGGTGAGTCCCCTTTTAGCTTTAGTGCACCTCATAGGGGCAGGACAAATACTCTGAGTAAAGCAACCCATTGCTTTTTCTTTTTATAGGACTAGAAAGAAACAGAGAGAGAGGATAGATTTGTATTTTCCTTTGTGATCAATAAGTCATAACCAGTGCTTACGTATCCATGTTTGTTCTACACTCCCTTTTTGATCTCATGATAAGTTCATGGATCAAAGATCACCTGTTTTTTGATACCTGCTTTCATGAACTCGCACACCTCAGCCAGACTCCTGACATTTGCTCTCTTTATAGGCTTTTTTGGTATGGACAGTTTAACCTGTCTCATGAGGAAAAGCACAAGAGTAAATATTAAAATGAATAATGTCTGAAGGCCTTTAAGGGGCTTCAGGTTCAGTGCCCAAATAGAAACTTGCGTTATTATTAACATCGTTGTTTTTCCTATCATGACATGTCCAAAAATCTGCTAAAAATGGCCTTTCCTGTAAATTTGATTTAAATTGATATGTTCAAAGAATTACAAATTGGGTCTTTAATGTGCTGAAGATGTGATCCGCCTGGCTATAATAAAACCATTGTAAGAAAGTGTGTGTGTGTTCTGAGTGTTTAAATTTGAGTTTTAGAGAGAGAGAGAGAGCACATTTTTGGAAAATGAGGACATTTTGTCTGTCCTTCCCCTCTAGTGAATGATTTTTAAAGGGTTTAGACTCGGTGTTGTGGTTAAGTTTAGATACAGGATTAGGTTAAAAATGTAGGTTTGGGGTGAAGGAATTCATTATGTCAAAGAGGTGTGTGTTTGAGTGTGTTTCGCTTTAGGATGCTCTGGGGAAAAAGGCCAGGAAAATAAACTGGTGGATTTGGTTACGACTTCTGGGCCGACTGATATAAGGATGGAGTCTAGGGGTGGTTGGACAACGCAACATTCCAACACAAGTTCTACCTATCTTTATTGCATAAAATCATTTATTTTTTTAGTGTTTTATAATAATGTTGCTTTCCTGCTTTAATTCTATAATATTGATGATCCTGAATAAATTGTCCAGGAAGAACATAGGCCACCCAAAGCAAAACATGCAGCCTGTTTTACCAGGCCTAAACATGAAAAATTCTAAATGTAAATTAAATAACATTTGCAACATTAAAAGAAAACCTAAAATTTATTTTTGGAAGACTTTCAACAACGTCCACTTTAGTTTCAAAATCTCAAACATATCAGAGTTTAAAACTTTGATCTGTAAGGCAAGAGCTTGGGTGAGGTTAGCCTGTTTTTTACATTTCCAAGAAGCGTTCACAGTTATTAAAGCTTTTACTGTCTGTCCCAGGTTCCTCCTCTCTCCCTCTGTCACAGACATTGGGAGAGAAGAACAAGGAGGCACTGTGCTAGAAAGCCACTCAAAGATATGATTTGATCATATTTCAAAATGGATGTGCCACATGGATGCCATTCAGCTAAACTAAGTCCTCATTCAACTGAAAGTACTGCAGTACTGAAAAGCCTGGAATCCGAAAGCTAGTCAAAAAATGTCTGGGAATACAGAAAAATATATCCACTTTAAAGAAATTATTGTGACTTCAAACATGCGCCAGAGATATGCTTTATTTTTAAGGGTAAAGTTGCTGAAAATACATATATTGTATTTAGACATCAGTTACTATGGGTCCAATAGTAAGTCACATGATGGATCGCCATCAAAAAGTATGTAAGTTTAAATAATACATATAAGTTTTGTTAGTTATATATATAATATATAAGTTTTGACACTAAATATATGTTAAATAAAAGAAAAAGACAGATGAACTCTTTTTTCGATGTATTCTCCTTATTTGTGTATAACTTTCTGTTATTGTATAGTTTGACATACACACTTCCACACAGTGTAGACACATGTTAACCAGTTAAACCAGGAGTGAATTGGTATAACTGGAGCCTACTATACAAACATTTTTTGCTTGTGTTGGAATAAAAGGAGGTCTGCTGTGACCCCTTGTCACTTGACGACCCTTCTGTTACATGTTAAGAATTCAACTAAAATTTGATTTTGTCCTCTTGAATTCTTTAAAGTACGGTATTTAAATTGGAAATAAATAAATAAATAAGAGAAAGTCCTAGGCCAAAAGTCCCCCTTTTTAATCATTTGTGATTTTGCTGATATGGGTGTTTTCAGCTACAGGTGGTATACAAACAATCACCGCTAGATGACGCTGTTCTACCTGAACCCTTAATATAGACGATGATCGACGGCTACATTTGTCCCGCCTGCTTCACTTTACCGTCCAATCAGAGATTACGTTGCTTTGTTGTCGTACGTGTGCTGACAGCGGAACTGAACATTCAAGAGGCTGTCTGCTAGAAACAAACACAACAAGGTAAATTTGGACGAACGCAGCCTTTTTTAAACTTTTGCGGCAACATTTGCATGCATGTCGTATTTCTAGGTTTGTTAAAGATATAGTGGGGTGTGATTTACATCATTAGAAAGGCATAGAAAGAACTGAGGCCTACCGTTAACGGTGGAGTGAACCCTTTCGGTTGGTTAGCCGTTAGCAGCCGAGCTAGCATGACACATTGAGCTTGAAGAGTATATAACACATTTTAATGAGAACCGATTATCGACAAACAATCGTGTAACTGAAACGATACGTGTCTTTTTCTAAGCCCAAGTCTTTTTTATGTCACTTGCATTGGTGTCTGTTGACAGATAGGTATTTAGCTTTTATATTAGCCGGCCGGGGTGACTTAGCGGTGGAGCTAACGATAATACATGCGCAGGGGAGTTAGGCTGAGCCTGACTTTAACTATTTAACTGCCCTGTTCCGTTCCTCGATCACTCCCTCATTTTGCCAATTAAGTATCATAAAACACCAGTTTTGATTATTTTGAAATGCAAGTGATCAGTTAGGGCCGTCTTTTTTTAGACAGCGGTATTTAACAGTATTAACATAAGAGTCCTCAGAATATTGTCTATGCATAAGTTAAAGTGGAGTAATGATACATGTAAATACCTGTTAGTGCATGTTGCTGAAAGTGTTAATTTGTGTATTCGTACTTTATTTGTGTGTGTGTGTGTGTGTGTGTGTGGTGGTGGTGGTGGGGAGCTGAGTTAATTGAACGAAACAGGTAATCTTAAAAGGTCATTTTGACCTCTGGGAAATTATGATGGAATACCTAATGCTTTTTGATTGATTATGTATGTACTAATAATGGAATTTGATAGATGGAAAAAAAAAAAATTACATTAGAGTTTGCTGAGACTGATCCAGTGCAGGCTGCGAGCTGTTAGGGGGTTAGATCAGGGTTTTCTCTCTGTGATGTCTGAAGAGACTTTGAGTTAAAATTCAGTCGGGGTCTGACCATTTGAAGTTGATCTGCAAAACAGCACATATGCATATCTGTTGAAATGCTACTAAATTCAGCATTAAATTAATTCAACACGTTGCATCTCTTTTCAGTAAAATTCCAAGTGTTAGAAGTGGTTTAAGTGATCTTAAGGTCCACTTTGGAGGAGGGGGATTATAGGAAAGATAAATGAAGCACTTCTTATAAGAGCTGAGAGTGAGACTGAAGTGAGTGCTGCCTTAGTGAGTTTTGGGTATGATATACATCAGTGGAAAGTTACAGCACCGAAACTTTGAAACTTGTACACTTTTTCAATTTTAGGAAATGTTTTGTCGTGCTCAATTAGTCTCAAACTATTTAGCGTTTAAGCTCCTTGTCAGCTCCTTTACTGACAAAACAATAAATCAATAATAGTAGCAAACCTAAAGTAAAATGTTTGAATAGTGTTTGTGGTGCCTTTTGCACTATACAAAAGAGAACAGGAGCTACTAGAACATGGGTGACCGTTTTTATACAAATTATTTTTAATAACTTTGTTTGTGCTCTCATGGTATATTAAATTAATAGGTATACCATATGTTAGTGTAGAGCAACAACAATTTAGTGCTTATCTAAGTTCATTACGCTAGAGATGTTTAAATATTTATTTTTTCTCCCTGATAATGATTCTCATACTTGAACTTTGTTTCATTGCTGATACAAAGTACCAATCATCTAGCGTTGCTTTAAAATATGCACTAGTATTATTTATTTTAAGAGGCGCATGCAAATATAGATGTGATGTTATGAATGTGCATGAGGTTAAACAAGTCGCTTGCTGTTTATTAATATTGTGCTGTAGAAAACTGGTTAAGTTGCACACGGGTGTGCGGGGCACTGTTGGGAAGTAGCAGCGTAAGAGCTGCATCGTGAATGTTGAGCAAGTCGACATATATTCCTCCAGCCATCTCCCACTGAAATGCAGCCAGTGTTTTAAAATTAATAGAAACAAACAGAAGGATGTGGTCCAGCCTCACATTCAGCGCTTGATTTGACTTTTAAAAATTCCTGAAATGAAAGGTGGTGCTGTTTTCTGAAACAGTGTAGGTTAATTTGCTGGGCTGCAACACATGCCGGATCATCTGTTCAGCTTCCCTGAAAATTTGCTCTTAAGACCTTGATAGTGGTCCAGAGGGACAACGTGGAAGGTGTGCATGTGTGCATCCACTGAATGTATCAGATTTAGGATAATACAGTACATCAGCAGCATAAGCACTGAGGTGAATAAAACCAGTCAGACGAGTCTTTGCTCAGCAGTGGGTTTCCAGACTCTCTGTTGCATTAATTTTAGAAAATTGCCTGAGGTAATAAAACCAGTCTGATGAAACTGCATTAACTTTATCATGTATCTTAAAGAATAAACATTGCTTGTGTCTCAAGATGTGTCTTCTGGGATAAAGATCTTAAAATATCCCATCAAAGTAAAAGGATATTTGTCAGTTAAGGCATTTTTGAATCGGAAGGAACACATCTTAACAACCAGACTGAGTTCTGTGCTATTGTTTTTTTTAATATGTGGACAATTTTACCATAACGCTTGTAGATTCTAATGCCACAATGATGGTATTTTGCATCAGAAAATTGTCCCTTTTTCTTTCCTTTTTAAAAATTAGTATTAGTAATAAAATTAGTATTAGTATTAGTATTAATAATAATAATAATAATAATAATTTATTTTGGTTTGTTGATTTTTTTTTACAAGATTCACATTCTGAAGACTACATAGCTGTTGGATGCACAGGCAGATTCCTTTCACTTCTTGAGTAATTATTCTGGTCTTGCCCTCAGCCCTGAGTGCATTTGCATCGTCTCTTTGCCGGGAATGGGTTTTGATGAATATACATGTCCTGCTTCGCATTTATTACACTGCTTGCCCGTATTGTTGCTACCTAATGCAGCTACTCTTCCCCTATCTGAGTAGCTCTACAGGTAATTTGAGGGTTAAGTGCTTTGGTCAAGAGTACTTGGCTGTTAGATATTAAATGAAAGGGGAGTATTGTTCGATCTTTTCTGTGTCCTTCCATCAGATCACAAGTGGCTGGACTATTTTTCCAGTGGCATGAAAAACATACTTGCTGTTCATTAGTAGAACTAGCAATATTGTAATTTAGTCTTAGAGTAAGATTGTGGCTTGGTTTAACCCCGGATTACATTTACCACCACCGTAATATAAAATGGCAGAACCAAGGCAGTGACGAGAGATGTTATTGGATTGTTTTTAGCGTGCTGTTGCTTTCTATGTAACCCTGCAGCTCTCATGTATCTCTCTGTAGTACATTTGTATGACCTGCTAACTGTGTCTCCATCACCTGTGTCCCCCGGCATCAGATGGAGGTGGAGCAGCTCCTGTCTCTATCAGGCTCAGCACTGGCTCAGGCTGTCAGCTCTCTGCTGGAGACCCCAGGCCTCTATGTCTTCTCTGACATCCTGGAGCTGCCTAATGTCCGAGAGGTAAACACACACACACTCTATCCACCTCACGCTTTTTGTCTTTTTGGACCTTTTCAGACCTGGCGTGAAAAAATCTGTCTTAATCACAACTAGACATTTAATCTCACAAACATTGAGGTATCCCAGACAAATCGAGAATCTAATAAAGTAAACCACACTCAGAGGGGTCACTGATGCATGTCATCATATTATAAAAGTAGCATCAATATTAAAGCATTTCCTAGCTGCATCAAATTTATCTCATATGCAAGTGAAAAGGCATACACGTTCATGCACCAATGACGTCATCAAAGTCACAACACGACTCTCAATCAACACGTCTTTATATAGAAATCTTGGCGTGACAATGCTAGCAGTTTCATAGAATACTTTAGCAACATATGACGTATGCTGTATATTCAGTTTGCATGAGAATACGCAGTTAACACCCTTTTCTAGAAGTGACATGGTGCTGTTTGAGAAGAGTAGGAATTTGCAGCACTGTTGTTTTATTTTTATAGAAAAGCTTTGGAAAGGGAGCAGAACAGGCTTGATATTTATTTAGGATCCATGTCCATGTTTTTATGTACTAAACAGCTACATTAAATTTGACCCTGTTTATCAAAAGACCACACAAAGGTTGTGTGAAGGTAAAATAGAAGACGAGAAGTGGATTGCTTCTGGAGGACATCGTGTCTGAAATTTAACATCTGAGAAAAGCAGGTGTGAAATCAGCAGCAGTGTTTTGTTGGATAAACACAGAGGAAGAGCGAGACGAGCCAAGGAGGAACCGTGACTGAGAGAGACGGGCAGAGTCTTAATGGTTCAGACTATGAAAATGCATCCGTGACTGCTGTGATGAATGTTAAAAAATGCATTATGAAGTTCCCTTCAACAAAAAAGAAACAATGTAACAGGAAGCTCAAAGTCCTTGTTTTTTTGGTTTTGTTCTAATATGAGTTTTTCCTGGTGTTAAATGGCTGTTAGCAGGTCCTGTCCTGTATATGAATGAAACAATTAGGAATACTAACTCAGGAGGCCTGTTTTATTATTTTTTATCAGAATACAGCAAGAATGTAGTCAGAGGACCAGAGAAAAAAGAAGAATATATGCATGGGTTTCCAGTCTGTCCTTGTCAAACAACATTAGTGGCTTGACCACAGATAACGTTCTCTCTCTGTCTTACTTCATTTCAGACATGCGCAATACTTGTCAAATCCGCCCTGCAATTAGAGAAATTAGATGAACTGCGGTTGGGCCCTTTATCTGTAATTGGAGAAAATCATGGTGATGCAAAATGTTGTGCCAGTGGTGGTAAATTTAGCCAAACTCAGTCGGTATCCTCCCAGATCTTTACCGTAACAGATGAGGAAATTTAAAAAAGTGTAGTAATCCATATGGTCGAAGCGCAACTTTAATTTCTAAAATCAAAATTTCATGGACAAGACAGACATCAGCACAAAGCTTCAAATCAGCCATAAAGAATAACTGTGGAAGTGATTTACTACTTTAATATGAAATAAGGATCTGAAGTCTGGTCAGATTATTCACTTGAGACAGATATCGATGTCAGTTGTGAATGTACTCATTGAATCTTCGTTAAACCTCTCTCAGAGTTGCTTATTGTGCAAAGCTAAATTGCCGTTTTACTTGTTTTTAAAATAAAGTGTCTCATTACTTCTGTGTTCTGCCTCATCATTTTCTCTTTTCCCTCATCTTCTCTTTAAACAACAGCTGGAGAATGGCCCTCATGCACCAGTGTACCAGCTCCTCAACCTCTTTGCCTATGGAACCTACTGTGACTACAAAGGTATTTGCAGTGGCAGCACGGTGTAAATAAGTAATGGGGCAGCCCTGCAACTCTTTTATTATGAGCTGTATTTCTTTGCTGTGAGGCAGACACCTTGGCACAGCAGCTTTCACTCCCTCACATGAGACACTACGGGCGGGTTATTCACAGACAAAATTATTGGAGTGTTTGTATCTGTTTGGGCAACGTTTCCTCCAGCGTTCCGATTGGACGATGATTGTTTCACAGCAGTGCTGGCAGAAACGAACAATAAACCAATTTTTGTGACTTAATTTGCTGCCTGCCTAATGCGTCAGGAAGCTTTAACAAGAAGTGGAATGTTAATTATGTCTAATTTTATGCTGAATATCAGCCGATAGCCTGGAAAAAGAATGTAGCCTACTTTATTGTTCCCTTCCTTTTGGAGTCACGCAGACAGGAAGCACATTGACTTTCAGAGCTGTGTAGTGGAGCCCTTGCAGGAGCTGTCAGAGCTGCTGTCTCCCGGGTGTGAGTCCCATCACCAGGGGAGCGTGGCGGCAGGAGAGACTTCCTCCTGACTCTGTTCACTGACTGCTTAAACAGCTTCACACTGACCTGCATGTCTCTGTAATATTACACTTCAAAGTAATAAGTGGTGCCACGATTATGTGTGACTGTTTGACCCCCAGCAGAGTGACACTTACACACTGCTACACTCCTTTTATTTTATGTTTTTGCTGCTGTAGAGAGAGCAGCCTCTCTTCCAGAGCTGACCCCCGCACAGAGAAACAAACTCCGCCATCTGTCCATCATCAGCCTGGCATCCAACCTCAAGGTACTGGTTCTTTTTTTTTCTTTCTTTCTTTGCCTTTTTTTTTGCACAGAAAAGTGCAGATGAATTACAATGTTGTTTTTGTTTAAAAGACAGGAAATAAATCTAATTTCTGCAGCGAGCGTATTGCTGTAGGCTACATAAAGCAAAGTTTTAATAATGTATTAACAGCTCTGCTTTTAGATTATGGCTTCACTGTATTTTTCAAAAAGTTCACGTAAGGTTGGCTGTGACTTAAAGCTTGTGGTTGTTTTTATATCAGCTAAATAAGAATCATAGCAACAGACCCGCCTTTCGGTCTCGAGTCACCAAGAACAAATATTACTGCTCAAGTCATTTTCGACATAGTACCCATCCTTGCAAGTGCATGATAGAGTGCTAAATTTTTGTGGCATTTCTCATTTACACCTCTCAACCATTTTTTTGTAAATTAACCTTTATTTAGACAGGTAATCTCACTGAGACACGGGGTCCCATTCTCAAGAGAGACCTGGTCACCATACTGCTAATGCCCTTTCCTTTCTCTGCATCTGATAAATAATTGATTCATTATTCTCTCCATCTGTCTTTTTTTCAACTTAATCTCACTTTACTGCTGTTCTTCCGTTCAGTCTTGCCCCTGTTTTTTTTCTTAATATGTCACTGCCTTCCTTGTATGTAGGCTTGAACTCTCTAATTGCCCAGTGGAGGATTGTAAAATTGTCCAAACTCTCCTTTCATCTTCTTCTGGCAGTGACATTTAGACAAATAGGCACTTTCGCCCTAACATTCTTGTCATTTCCCATCAAACCGTTAAAGTGAAATCAAATTATCTGCCTGCCTGTGTACCTTAGTTAAAAAAGAAAGAATATGAGGATTAAGGTCTTGTCTCTTTTCTCTCTAGTGTCTGCCGTATTCGCTCCTCCTGCAGCAGCTCGAGCTGAAGAACGTGCGAGAGTTGGAGGATCTGCTCATCGAGGCTGTTTACTGTGACATCATCCAGGGCAAACTGGACCAGAGGAACCAGCAGGTGGAGGTAGACTGCAGCGTGGGTCGTGACCTGGGCCCCAACGAGCTCCCAAACATAATCAACACGCTGCAAGAGTGGTGGGTATCACCTCTATGTGTCTGTGCACACACTTTGGATTTAAGTCTCAATTATCTGTTTCCTTACAATCTGCTTTCGACCTCCTCCAACGCTTTCTTTTCACTCTCAGGTGTACAGGGTGTGAGGCGGTGCTGTGTGGTATTGAGGAGCAGGTCTCAAGGGCAAACCAATACAGAGAGAGCCAGCTAAAGGTTAAAGTCCAAGTGGAAACAGAGGTTAGTCCTTCATCCCTTCTGCCGACAGTTCTCTCACTCTTTTCCCTCTGAAAATCCACTCAATGAAACTTGTTTATTGTCTGCTTTTGTGCTTTGAGCTACTTGTGGTATTTTAGTTTCCTCCGATGGCGTATTTTTTAAACTTATCCTGCATGCATTCATAAATCAAACTTTTAAGGTTCACAGCTTGCTTAAAACAATAAGTGAGTTGCCTGTATAAATATTGACTCTGGTTTTGCTTGCTGTTATCAATTTCTTCTGTTCATACTGGCTTTGAAGAGATCCCTTCCTTCTGTGTACTGTATCTAATGCAAGTAATGAGGTACATGATTTACTCTTCTTGTTCTGTCCAAAGTACATGCAAGGTTACAGTCTTAATTGTATGAAATTAAGTCTTTTTGTTGCTGTCCCTCAACTAGGAGAGGCTTAAAATGTATTTTTGATTGTCCATGTCTGCATTAATTTTTGACATTTGTGAATCTGCGTTGATTCACAGATGTTTACGATTAATTTACTGGGGGCACCCTGGTAGCTCAGTTGGTAGAGTACGGCACCCCATGTACGTCGGCTGTGTCCTCACTGCAGCGACCACAGGTTCGATTCCACCCTGTGGCCCTTAGCTTCGTTTCATTCCCTCTCTTTCTCCCCATTTCCTGTCCAATCCTTTTGTTGTCCTATTAAAGGCACAAAAAGCCCCCAAAATCATTTTAATAATTAAATAAATAAAAAAAATCTAATCTATGTCATGTAATAATGTTATTTTTAGGGGCAGATATGCACATATGCAAGAGTTATCTTATAATTCCTCTTTAAGGACCATACCAGTGTTAGTACATGCCATTGTCCTTTGTCAACATCAGACACAAGTTACATAAACCAAAATATCTTTGAGATTTATCCGCAAGATTTCATGTTTGTTTTTTGTCTCTGTTCAATAAAGGTTCCAGAAAGTACCTGATATTGTGTGACGTAAGTTAAAAAGAACGTCTGTGTCATAATCCTTCTTCACACTAATGTTCGAGCTAGGATGGCAGCACTTGTAAAGAGCTATTTTTCCAAGTGTAATAACTTTAGTCTCAATGGTACCCAGCTCCCCTCTCTCTCTCTCACTCCGTGATTTTTGAGCAAATAAACGCAGACATTCTCTTTAGAAGGGCAAGTTACCTATACCTAACAACTTTCACATGTCCTATAGTGTTACAGCATTCTGAGATCTACTAAAGTACACACATAGTCGAATTTCACCAACATTTGTAGAAGATAGGGTTTTTTTTCTGCTAATGGTGAGAAGTCAGAAATAAACTGGTGTGGTCCTTTAACAGAAGTCTTTATTCCCTTTCTTTATTGGCTGATTATGTACCCACTCATACAGGCTGGAGACTGTTGGAGGCTTTCAAATAAATTATTCATTTAACGAGGCGGTTAAATTTAAAGAAAAGATTTCTATGCACGATTTAAAGTCAAGTATGTGACAAAACATTTTTTTGCATTGAGATGGAAATGAGATGCACCTATAAAATCATTTTTATTCATTTTTATTACGCCATTGTTCCCTCTGAATCTAAATCGAATCGAACTGTGAGGTATGCAGTGATTCACACTCCTCCCTCAACTGCAGCTTAGCAAGTGTAATTGTTAGAACTCTTCTTCAGTCCATTCATACTGACGCAGAGCTGACGTCACAGGTGGAATTTATAGGCTGAGCAGAGGCCCGCCTACCAACAGGAACACACAGTACATACATAGCAAAATACAATGCTGGTTGTCATCCTGGCAGGTGAATCAACAAAAAAACTCTGTGACACAAGGAAACACTGTGAAAAAATAGAGGGGGAATATATACTGAATGGGCTGTAACCTTTGGAGGTACCCACTTTATTTGACTTACTCACACAGCTGAAGACTCATATAGCTTTAAATAAAGTGTTACACACTTTTACACTGACTGGATTTGGTCTCCCATCACTTACGTTGTTGGCGTATTAAGAGAGGGTCTCTGTTAATGGCTTGTTGAACTGCAGAAATAATTACAGCAAGTAAAACCCGTTTCAATGTTGATACTGTGAAATGAGTATTATTTTCTAAAAAATTTGAAAATTTGGGAACATCCTTTGCTCATCTCTCCTCTTTAACTTCGATTTTTAATCTCTTTTTTCTTCACTCTGCTCTCAGGTGTCAAACCTACAGAAAACGTTAAAAGCCAGCGCCGCCTCTCCGTCATCAGGCCCCCCGCCTGCTGGAGCCGCTTCCAATCAGGACGCAGACCAGCCCGCAGAGCCACGAGACCCAGCCTCCTCTCAGGAACCAAGACAACCAGGCAAAAAAAGTTCAAAGGTGAAAGGGTGAGTACTGTGACATCATCACAGGGTTGTGCATGAACGAGTTCAAAAGAATGCGTTCATTGAACACGTTCATTTTTCTAAGAACGTTGAACTGAATGCAACGTATTTGTAAATAAAGAACTTGAACACTTGAACATGAACTCGTTCAGATCATGTGAGAATCAGCGCCACTGTTTAGGTCCAATTATTACTGAATTTCTCTTCTCCTGACAAGAGATATCTGCACTCCTGCTGCAACAGTATGTTGTTGTCACTGCTCACATTTTACCAGCGGGCGGTGCTACACATAAAGTACTTGACTCACTTCACACTGCATAACCCACGAAGGATTCCGCACACTAGCATTACAAATTAGTGTTTCCAATGTGTTCTTGTGGCAGTGTCCCCTCCTTTCACACCAGAGATACGGGTTCGAAACCCATACAAGTCTGAGTATTCTGA
>JAQLOL010000025.1:10992304-11021154 GCA_029783665.1 Naso thynnoides | reverse complement strand
CTGTGCAGCACTGTTGAAGAATCTAAATACACTCTGGTGGCATTTCTCCCTTTGCACCCGCCTTGATTTTATTGACATTTGTTTGAAAAACTGTACACAGAGGATATTCTTGCTTAGCTTCCTGTTCATCTTTCTCAAGCAAGAGGAATCCATATGAGGTTAGGAGATAAGGAAAGCCTTCACACACAAGCAGCAGCCTTATTCTTCCTTTTCATCTGCTCCTCACTGGTAAAAACATGATTGGCACATGCAGGACTTTTTAATGCCAAGCCTGTGGTTCAAAATCAATGCAAGGCGGCGGACTAAATGTTCACTTCAAGGAGAAAAAGATTAGGATAGAGGGGGTAGCTAATAAAATGCACAGTGTAAGCTTTGTCATTCCCGTAAAGCATTGCAGATCACGCGGCTCCCAGGGGAATTCATTCAACATGCACAGAAATAAACAGAGAGACACAAAGCTAAAACGCCATTGTTGAGTCTTTATTTAACTTCCATGGTACAGAAAGACCACATTTCTACAGAAATTGCTACTAAAGATCACAAGACTGGGTATCTTGAGGATTGCACGAGCCACGCATGACGCCACCGGCACTATGTCTGTAGTGGAAATGTGTGCAATTGGGGAGGGGGTTTATGCCTCAAAGATGCTTAGAAAAGTTGCCAAACACAAACTGACATTTGGCTTTGAACGACTCTGTAAGATATCACTCACTGATAGATAAAATAGACATTCATAAATAACAGATCTGAAGCAACTCTTACAGGTTTTCTCATTGTATACATGCAGATTGAGTGGAGAGACAGAAATGATGCTCCTTGATGTACTACTTCGCTTTGGTGCACCCAAGACAGCTGATATTCAGTGACATGAAAATGATGCAAAGGGAAATGATGGTGGTTTTGTTTTCCAGATTGAGATACTTGGCTGTCAGGTGAAAAAAAAAAATCCTTGTGATAACATGAGTCTTTGATCATGTGTACAGGGGCCCATTTCCATGACGACATAGTCATAAATCTGTCTTTGTTGTGCACCGTCTAAAACCTTTGGGAATCATTGATTTTCAGCAGGAATGCCTCTCCTCTCTTCATGCCCACTCTGGATACTTCGTCTCCACCGTTAGAAGTTCTCTATGCTTAACACACCTCGACACAGTCCAGCAGGAACAAATGACGCTCCCAAAGGCTCGACAAAGAGGTGAACGTAAGCCAGATAATTAAGAGAACAAATCATGAGGAAAAAACGAAACAAAACAGACTCCTCTGCACACTGCGGAGGAAAAAAGCCACACTATTTGCATTTCAGGCGCCTAAAGCGGGGAATAAACAGCAGTTTTTGGAGCGTGACATGTTAAACACATTGCCTGTTGGCTACAGCAGTGCCAAACAGCTTTGTGAAATACCCCGTTCAGTGTTCGGAGATGCTGAGAATGGCTTTTTAACCATTTGCAAACCGGGCACAAACCCGTTAAACTGAGCTGAATTTGAGTGTCTTTCATGAAATAACAGTCTGATGGATAAGAATGAATGCTGAACAGCTTCACATGTGCAGCTGAAATCGCTGGAAACATTTGTGGAAGCACAGGTAGGGCATTTCGGGGGTAATGGGATGTTGCACGGCTCTTAAACTGCTTGTTTGTGAATTAGTTATGGCAGGTCGAAGCACAGTGCGGTTGGGTAGCATGAAGGAGCTTGGGGCCATACAGGGGATGGTAAACAGGGAGCAGGTTACAGTGACGCAGAGCCACATAAAAGAAATTTACACCGAGCACAGAGGAAGGATGGAGGGAAGGGGGGAGCAGTGGGAAGATGAGTTTGGCTTTTTAGACCCCAGGGGAGCCGAGGAGCTATGTGATGGCTGGATACCTGGGATCCCTGAATTCATTTCACAGTTTCAGAGAAAATAAAATGGCGCTGCGGGCACACCCTCTGGTCATGTTGATGTTCCTCCTCAGGCCCCGCAGAAGTGTTTACCATATGGAAAAACAGTCACCTCAGAGGTTCACAACTGGGATCCTGACACAGCAAGAGACACAGAGGAGAAGAGTGAGACAGAAAGGAAGGAAAAAAAGGGAGAAGGAGGAGGAGGGAGCCCTGATGATGGGAGGAAAGACAGAAAAAGAGAAGAGAAGTGGAGCAGAGAGGCCTGAAGCTGGAAGGGTGGTGTACACGCAAACGGAAAGCCGCATCACAGGGGACCAAGAGGAAGGAGGAAGAGGAGGAAGGTGGAGGAAAAGCTGATGAGGAGGAGGGGAGCATTGGAGTACAGCACTATAATTATCCGGATTGAGATTAACTTTAAATACCCTCAAATAAAAGCGTCATTCCATGGACGGCGGCTGGGTGCCTTTTCACAGGCCCACGATGACTCATCTGGAGGGGGACTTTAAAACACTGATACATCTTACAGCAGCACCAACACTCAAGCTCTGAATACTCCACAGAGAATAGCACTACTGCACAATTACACTCCACATACATCCTGACAATGCACGCAAAAGTAGTGATAAAGCTGCTTCAAACATGCACACACACAAAGGAGAAAACTTAAATCCAGAGGTGCACAGAGACTCACACATGCATATCAGACTCTCTCACACACACACTCATATACACACACACATATACATAGGCTGTGCAGAGTTGGCGAGGCGACTCATTACCTCTCCCTGTCGGTGAAGGAGGAGGAGGTGCTGTGCAACGTCTGCCGGCTGTCCTCCGAAGCGAGGGAACGAGGGAGCGCGAGGGAGAGGGGGGGAGCCACGCCACGGGAAAGCGGGGGCGGATGGTGGGAACAGCTGCGATCGTAACTGGGAGAGGAGGATAGTGGCAGAGATAGATGGAGAGAGAGATGGGGGAGAAGGGGTGAGAGGAGTCAGGAGATTGAGAAAGATGTGCAGAAAGAGGGAGAAAGAACAGAGGGAAGGTCAGGAGAGGAAAAAGAGGGAGAGGAGGTGAAGAAGGGATTGGTGGAAGGGGAGACAGAGAGGAGAGGAGAAAATGGGAAGAAATAGGGAACAAGAAGACAAAAAAGAAGAGGGGCAAGAAAAGACAGAGTTGATGAGACAGATAAAGTTGGAGTAGAAGGTGAAAGAGGGAGATTGAGAAACAGATAAGGAAAAAACAGCAGGATAAAGAGAAAAGACGGGAGGAGAGGCAGAGAAACAAAATCAGAAAGCATCAAGAACAGCCTAGGCCATTTAGCATCAGCGAACACACCACACTGCCACTGTGAGAGAATTAGTGCACTCATCGGACCCATTAAAACACCGTCAGTGGGGAGAGGGAGGCAGAGCGAGAAATGGGGAAGGAGTCAGGCACTGTGGGATGAGGGGGGGAGTCAGAGGGGGAGGAGAGGTGGAAGGCAAGCAACTAGGCGAGGAAATGGACGGAGGGGTGACGCCATTACTTCAGTGAGCTAAGGTGAAGATGCAGTCGAGAGTCACAGGTTCAGGCTCTTAAGATTACTTAGAGACACAACAAAGCTGTTCTCGCAGCCATAAAAGCCATCCTGCTCCCTCAGCAACACCTGTCCTCCTCTGGCTGACTCCTCTCTCACTATGTGCACACTCACAGTTACACACAAACACCGTCACACTTGATAACATTAGCCACACTGACGATTTTAGGGCTGGGAAAATCACTGAGCACATATGCTGCTCTTCTATAATCATAACGAACTGAGCGGAAGCCAATTTCCACTATAGGCTATCATTTCAGTCCATCTGTACCCTACTGCCGTTCATTCCACGGCACTTTCCCCACTAACACATGGCGTTATTTACACATTTATGACACTGAGACTCGAGCCAGTCTATAGAGAGGGGCTGCTGCCATGTCTCCAGCCTGAATCCCTGCGAGTTTCACTTTTGTGAGGCCACTTTGGAGCCACCAGCAGCGAGGGTTTTCCTCCGCGGCGGGGGCCGCTGAAGTAAGTCATCCAAACAACAGTGAAGGCCAATCTCAGGCGCAGAGAGAAAAGGGGGTTTATCATGTATCAGCTCACAGCAAGCTGGAGGATTATCTGTGGATCTGCAGCCGGACTGGTGGTGCTGGGAGAGATAGGAGACTGGTGAGAGAGATAAGGGGAGTGCCAGCTGTGCAAAGACAGGCGGCGTTAGAGCTAGGCAAAGGCGATAACTGGGAGTACGTGAAAGAACCTCAAAGAAGAGCGGATTTGGTGGGGGGGGGTCACAGGTATTCAGAGACAGAAAAAAATCCCTGGGAGGCGAAGAGGAAGGAGGCCCAAATGGGAGGAGGGAGGCAGGGTTAGAGAGAGAGAGCGTGGGGAGATAACGTGGGAGTATGGGAGCAAAACTGAGATTAAGAGAGAGTATGAAAAAGGAATTTGAAGGAGAACAAATTGTACAGATTCAGGCTATGAAATGAGAAATTAGGATACAACAAAAATGTGGGTAGGCTGAGCTGATAAGAGATTTACAGTAAGGAGGAGGAGAGTAAAAGTATAAAATGAGTGAGAAAGACGGGGAGAGATAGCAGAGTGTGAGACACCCGAGAAGAAGAAGGAGACATCCCAGTGGTCAAATAAACTGGGTGTTATTGGTTTGATCAGCAAAGCATGGAAGTGCTCCACTACATTACATAGATGACCCCCTATTTCCAGCTAATGTCATGTGTGCAGCCATTACTCCCTCAGAGGCCTAAAAACGCAACACACAGAACCCATCTTGCGTTCACATGCTCTGAGAGCTTTAATGGCCAGTGGGCTGTTAAAGCACATCGATACCAGTGAAGCCATGTTACTGCTCACGCCTGCAAGGCAACAGATCTGTCCCATCTTAACGGTAATGGAGAATGTTTAATCACTGCCACTCTAACTGCACTAAATGACACATCTGTGCCATCGGTGGCATTCAGGAACACAAGTGTTGTTAATAAAGTCATTAGTAAGCAATTACTCAGCACTCACTTGACAGAGAATATGCAGACAGGCTGCATAATCATGGACAACGGGGACATGACAAGACACACTGACCAACATGCACATGCAAACACATCTGCAACTACAGTAGAGAGGTCTTATCTTCACTTAAACCCACACATCTGGCCCCCTCATTGATCCTAACATGTCCGACCCAGTCCATGAATTTTCATCAAAGGGCAAAGTCCCCAATTTTCAGTATAAAATCGCAAATTCTAGACTCATGCAACTCTTTTTTTCAAAACACACTATGCTCTAATCTCTAAAGCCCTACATGATAAACAAAGCAAGTAGTTCCCAACATATTTAACCACTTAAACCTAAGCTGTTTTTGGATGTGTGTACGGATTATAAACCAGAGATTAAAAAAAGGTGGGGGGGATCTGAGATTTTTAATACTGAAGACATGAAATAATTGTCAATTAACAATGATTGAAAGCAAAGGTTACATTTTATTCTGTAAATATAAACTAATTATTGTGTAGCGGAAGAATGTAAGAATGATCTTGTGACCCCTCAGATTTATCCTGGGGGGGTGGTATGACCTCTAAGTTTGGATCCTCTGTTCTAAATAAACGTACAAACTGCTCTCAACACATCCCTGCTTTAACTGATGTACATGTTATTCTCATAAAATCTATTTTTATCAGAACAAATAAAATCCAGGATGTCTACAAAATAGTTCAGATCAAAAACACTTCAGTTAACCCTCTCAGTCTTAAGGAGCCAAATTTAGAAATCAGAAATGATGCCACAATAAGAAAGTATCTTCTATTGAAGCTCACAGCGGTCTGCAGCTCCCTGTGTTTGTTCTTATAGAGAGAAATCTTCTAATCTACAACTTCTACTGTCTTAAGATCAGGAGAGCCAGTAGTGTCCTCCTGCTGTGGGACAGGAGTCCAACTCATATGAGAAAAGTCTACTTATTGTTAAATGTTATTCAGAAATGCCCACTTCATATTAATGTGGCCACAAACAGACACACACGACTTTTTGGAGGAGAGAGTTTAGGTTCCTACCAGAGTTTGGCTGTTATGACGACGGCCGTCAAGATGAGCAGCGAGGAGATGGTCACGGTGACGTAGAACTGAGGGTCCACTGTAACATACACATACACACACACACACACACACACATGCTCATGCAGTTATCTCAGACCATGACCATGTTTAATTGCATCCAGAACAAAAGAAGAAATCAGTGAAGCCAGCTGAAACATGAAATTGGATGTGCAAGATGCCGGCCTCCAACTACAACACTAATCCGATGACGTCTTCTCTGCATCTTGCATTTTGACAGCGGCCAATTCCTCCCTGTGAGTGATGAGAACTTTATTAGGCATTCCTTGCCACAGACACAGCTGGCTGCACACAGTACACAGTGTCAGCTTTCACCCTTGTGACAGCTAATTCCCTGCAGGACCTCGCATGTGTGTGTTCGCATGGACTGTGGCTCGTGGCCACCTTTATTTAGAAATCCTTCATGTGCATCCCCTGATGCCCACCTTCCTCAGGCTCTGTCTCCTCCGCCTCCGTCCCTCCGTCCTCCACTCCCCCTTGGTCCCTCGACTCCAGTGGTGCCTCCTCTCTGGGCTGCACACTTGCGTCGGGATAAGGCCACTCCTCAGACGTGGCGGTGCTGGCCTCCTGCTGGTTCTCATGCTGGTGCAGTTGGTCAGTTTCCTGGCTGGAGAGGAAGTGGTACGTCTCATCCTCCAGAGGTTGAGTGGGACCCCAGTCCACCGCCCACAGAGGGGTGGGTGTGACCTGGGCTGTGACGGACAGCTGGACTGACAGGGCGTCTACCTGCTCCTCGCCTTCGTCACGGTTACAGGTGGAGAGCTGTGTCACCAGAGCAACCAGGAGGAGGGAAATGAGGCAGCGGAGGGCAGTCAGTCGTGCGACAGGAGAGATGGAGCTGGAGAAGTGGAGAGAAAAGAATGAGAGGTGGTGGAGTGGCAGAGAAGTTATCTGAGAAAATGTATTGTCTACAGGCGCCCTGCACGACCTCATCAGCTCAGACATTGATTCCCCTGCCAGCCATCACTCAGAATGACATTTTATGCATCTGCACGCCAAGCAACCCTCTTTCACCTCAGATACTGTCCATCTTACCATCTCTCCATCGCTTCGCTCTGTTCACTGAGACTCCGCTCCTTCGATCATCTCTCTCTGGAAGATAGGACAGAGGGGCAAGAGAAAGAAAGAGAGAGGAAGAGAGGAGGGGGGAGGGTCCATCTTTCTTTTTCTTCTTTCATGTTGTTAGATAAAAACCATCTAAACATAGACACCAGCACTGGCAGGGAGCCAACTCTGTCACTTTCTTCCAAAAAAAATAAAATAAAAAGACACAGACTCCTTTGGGCTTTTAAATTTAACGCTCAATTATACGCCACATGTCTATACAGAATCCACATCTGCGTTCAAAAAGCAGCCAGAAGTACACACTCATTGTCTGTCTCTCTCACGCAGTTACAGTGCACACACCTGAGCGCAGCACATTAATCATCATTAGAGGCGTCATGCATGGAGCCAATACTCTATATGGCACTTTGAGCAGAGAGCGGTAACTTCCTACCCACAACTGCTGCCTAAATGCCACAGAAATGTCAGTCAGAGACACACGAGCACTCGAAGAAGACGGACACAGACGCGCACACACACTCCGACACATATCAGTTATCATGCCTACCTCTGGCAGTGGAGAGAGGGAATGAGAGAGGGAGACAGTGAGAAAGGGGGAGATACAGAGAGCAAGTGAGGAAAAAAAAGCATCGGTTGCCGTAGCGACTGAGACATGTAGAGTCTGCTAGAGTAAGAGAGGGGAGAGAGAGAGAGAGAAATGTAGGGAGGGCAGGAGACTGTAGAAAAGATTTAAATGCTAATTATGTGTTGTTTTTTTTTATAAACGAGTTCAATTAAATGGACGCAAAGGAGAAGAAATGAATTTGACATAACAAACAGAAATGATACTGAGGACGACATTAATGAGCTCATTTTAGAGGCGGGAGGTTTAAAAAGAAAAAAAAAAAACAACTCATCAATTATGTTTACAAAAACAGCAAGGACACCCCAGAGAGAAAGAGACAGAATTACAGACAGCACTGAGGAGGAGGAGGAGGAGGAGGAGGGGAAGGAAGGAAGGAACGAGGGGAATAAAGATGGAATAAAATTTAATTTGCATTCATTTACACAGGCCACACCGGCAGAGCAGGGCAATGAACTGGTGTTTGAAGAAGAGGCAGGGTCAGACTGGAATAAATAAATAAATAAAACAGAGACAACAAAGGATACAAATTTGGAGGTGAGAGTCACAGTGTGACAGCTTTATTGTAGTTTGCGGAAATAATATTTACATAGAAAACAATCTGCCTACCACTCTCACACTCTCTCTCTCTCTCTCTCTCACACACACACACACACAGACACACACATTCGCCATCCATATGCTCCCCTTCCGACACTGACGCTCAGTCTGTCACACTTCACTCCCCTCCTCCCTCCTTCGCTGTCACTACTCTCCCTCCCTCTCATTTCCTCTTCATGGCTGCAGGCCGTGGTGTCCTCCGTGTGAGAAAACCCGCCACTCACTGGAGAACGCAGCGCAGCCACGAGCCGGACCCTCTGTCCTCCGCTCCGTCAGGGAGGACGTCCCTTCCCTCACCAGTGCCATCGTCATCATCCTCACAATCTAATTTTAACAAGGAGATCATAAGGATTCGTCACGACATGTACATTAAAAATGAACTTGTTAGTAAAATTTGCAATTCCATGGTTACTCGTTAAGCATGTGCGTCAGTATATGAAGACATGAGAAGGTGTGACACTGTGTGTGTATGTGTCTACCATCAGTCTCCTCGTCATCTTCTGTGTCCCCTTCTGATTCCAGCAAGCAGGACTCCAATCGGCTGTCTCTCCTCGCTGTGACGTCACCCCTGTAACATTCACACACGTTTTTTATTGAACGCCTGATATCAATAGAAGAGTGTGTCAAAATCAGTTAAATCCACCAGTGGATAATAAATCCCAGTAAAGCTTTAGAATTAGCAATGCAGCTGACCTTGGAAGAAATATGCAAATAAGACATATAATTGAGCTGAAATCCTTTTAGCTGAGTGGTGTTGACGTGCATTTCGCCCACCTCTGCTTTCCAGAGCTGGGGAGCTGCTCCCACACGATGAGGTCGCGACCTCCAGTTACCCACCGGTGGTCTCCACTCCCTGTGGTCCACGCCGCAAAGCAGACGATTCTGGGAGCGTCGGGCCAGGTCAGAGAGGCCAGGTACCGACACTGAGGCAGAGAGAATACTAGAGGGAGGAGAGTGGGATGAAGGGATTGGAGGTTAACAGAGGAAAACAAAGTGGTTTTGATTTTCTCTTAAGTCCTTCAGTGCTTTCACGCTCTCTGAGTGTAGAGGTAACTTCTCGCTGTGCAGAGTTGACTCCACGACTCACGATTTAGCGAGCTCTCTCCGTTCGACAGATCATAGCAGGAGCCAATTAGGAGGCCTCCCGTCTGGTGAGCACAATCTGTTACCCCGGTGATGCTGCTGTGATTGGTCAGGCTGGACATCGTTCCTGTGATAATTGGACAGATGTTAGGTGGAAGGATTATGCAAATGCTCCGACATCTACCTTTCTTTTTCAATCTGTCTCCCTCTGTCTAACACACACACACACACACTCACACACACACTCTGCCCAACCAATTCCAGAGCTCACCGGTCCTCCAGTGCAGGATCTTGAGCCAGGCTCGACCGTGAGCCAGGAACACTCGGTCTCCCCTCGGGCTGAGGGTCAAACGCCCGCCTGGCCCCCCTCCACAGCCCGTCACCTGGCCACTCCAGTGGTGCAGCAGCCTCAGAGGGTCTCGATCTGTGCAACGGTTCTCCCACACAGACACCCCTCCCTCGGCCGACCCGCTGAACACCAGCGGACCCTGAGACTGTGGAGGGCACAGGAGACACGGTTGTCATGGTGATCTCAGTCTTTACCCACTGTGTGTGTTTGTGCGTGTTTCAAAGAGAGAGAGAGACGGATAAACAGAAAATGGGAGGGATTGTATGCATGCATGTTTGTGTACATAGAGAAGAACTAGGTGAACAGTTTCAAAATGTACATTTCTGTGGTGCTGTTGGTTATAAATGGATCGCATGCTTTGCATGACAAACAACAAAGAGGATGACAACGATGCGCTACGGCTTAATGCTCTTGGCATATTTTGATGATTGCAAATTGAAAAAATGTGCATATGCAGCTGTGGATTTCAATATCCATAAGAAGCCTTTTTGCTCCAAAAAATATGTACAGTATGCTCCCTAAGATTGGCCCGTCTCCACAGCTTACATCTCAACAAATATCTTTGATTTCTATTTGAAAGCAATAAACATGGAAAGAGTGCGTGTGGATAAGTGTAGAAATATAGCTGTTTGATTTATGATGGGAGGCTCTTTCACAAATTAATAATCAAGAGTTCTAAAGCCACTCTAGACAGCTTCTGCAGAGAGAGAAACATTAGTGTGCTTTAGTGCCAGCCATCGCCTTCTTCTAATTGGCTGAACACAAAAAAACAGCTTGAGCATCATCAGTGCGGACAGCATATCAGTGGCCAGTAGGTGAGTGACCCACCCACCTGGATGGAGGTGACTGCTTCCTGGTGAGCGTTGATGGACTGGCAGTTTTCAAAGGTGTGCCAGCTCCAGGCCTGAACTTTGCCCCCGTCTGCAGAGGTGACAGAGTGTGAGGTTAACATGTGCTGACAGGCGTCTGGCAGTCATTATTGCTAGTCACGGTCGACCCACCTGAGCCTGACCGGCCAAACTGCGTGCCTCAATCTCTCTGATTCAGCCCAGTAGCCTGTGATACACTCACTGACTCACTGGCAGATGGTGCCACTATGTGAGACTCTGCCTAGTATGTATGAGTATGCATGCACGCGTCCAAAACACAACATGTTAAGAAGAAAATACAAATGTGATGTGATATGACAACATCTAACTCCAATTATTCTGTTGCCTGTGTCACTTGCTCTTATCTTTTCCATGTGCAGCTGCTCTCCACACAGAAAACACACCTGAGCCGGTGATGATGTAGCCGCCTTCCTCTGGCACAAAGCAGAGCGCAGTCACTGCGTTGAATGTGTAGATAGACTTCACACACTGCCCTGTGGGGAACAGGAAAAACTAATTTAATTGACAGGACACAGACCACCAGTCACACAGGAATACATTGATTACGATGCACACACACATAGGCGTTTCTCAGACCGAGCCCCGAGGCTGCGTCTGCCTTAATGTATATGTATAAATCTGTGTGTGCATGTTTGTGTGGTTAAGCGTACCAATGCTCAGGGCCCAAATCTTCACATAGCAGTCTGCCGAGCCACTTAAAATAAACCTCTCCTTGTCGGACAAAGACAGGGACCACGCTGGCGGGAGGGCAAACAGACAAAAGAGTGGGAGAGGACAGAGGAAGAGGAGGAGGAGGAGGAGGAGGAGGGAAAAGTGAGGATCAGAAAGAGAGAGAGAGAGAGAGAGGACAAAAAAAATTAAGCTGGGAGAAAGCTGTAAATAAATGATGATGTACAAAATGAAAAAGAAACACACTGCAAGAAAGAGGCAACGAAGGAATAGATGTGATTTTTTTTTCTTTAAAAAAGAAAGAAATTAGTCGATGAACGCAGTGTGACTAAACTCGGCTGAGCTGCTTCTTTTACGGGCTGCACTTCTCGACTTGGTATTTTAAGTCGGTGAAGCAGGTGGAGAGGGAGTGTAGGAGGAGAGCCAGAGAGGCCGGTGGAGTTCAAGTGATGGAAGGCTGCTTGCTTCAGACAGACAGTGAACTCTCTAAAGTGTCTGCTGAGGTTATCTCTCACTGGGAGTGATCTGATGAACTGCTCCTATAATTACCAGACCGCAGGACACAGGCATTACTCAGCTGCAGTCGGCCCACATGTAAGGATGTGCGTGTGTGTGTGTGTGTCCTCACCCAGCCTCTTGCAGAACTCAGGGGGAGGTGCAGACAGACAGGTGACCCCACCAGTGTGACCCCCCAGGTTCTTGTTCTCCTCTGCTGTGGGAACGTGCCACACCTTCACGGTTGTATCTCGGCTTGAAGGAGACAGACGAACAGAGAGAGAAAGAGAGGATGCAGGAGGATAAAAAAGGAGTTAGAGCTAGTGAGAGAAGGCGGGCAAAAACAAGCAAAGTTAAAAGGCGTTCGACATAAATCGCAAGAGATTTGCGCCGGGCGATCAGGGCGGGGGAAGAAAAACAAATACATGTCAGCCGTGGAAGGAAACAGCGGGAGCATATTAAGTGATAAATTAGGTGAAATGTTCACTTTGCACATCCATTATGCAAATCAGAGCTTCTTCCCTACTTTACCTTCCAGAAACCACCAGGTTGTCAACAGCAACCACACAGGTGACTATGTCATTGTGACCTTCCAAGAGCCTCAAGCGAAACTTCACCTTCTCCCAAGCTGATTTGAGGGATGTAAATGCAGCTTCTGTGAAAGAAATAATTTGTGCAATTAGTGATGTTGCCTCATCAGCGCCCCAGCTTCTTAATCTACACAGTTCTTCAATACAGATTAGTCTGCCAATGCAAAGCATGGGGATAATTTAGCTCCAAGGATGAAAAACGTGGGTCCTGTCTTCAGGGAGGCGAATGGAGCCTGTTTGTTTTAATGCTGGCAGCCACATGAGCTTGTTACGACTCCTTTGGGGATGCATGTAAAATCTGATTTTAGATGTTAATCGCAAAAATTAGTGCGCTGCAATGTATTTTGTACATTGTTCTTTTAAATGTCTGCAATACATTTTAATAACAATCTCTTTGGACACTTTTTCTTTTTGAATTTATCCCACCTTCCTGTTGCAGTTGCAGCTCGTTGTCAGCGTCTCGGCCGTGATCTGACACGTTGGCCGGCTCTGTCCTTTCCCGTTGTCTGCCCATCTCTGCTCTCCCTCCTCGCTCCCTCTGCCTGGCAGCCGGTGCTGGCGTTGCCTGAGCTTTGGACTCCTCTTCTCCCTTAAGGATCTTGGAGGCTGGGGGCGTTTGTGATGGAAGGCCCTCAGGGGCATCCTCCCTGTGCCAGTGCAGAAAGCAAGAGCTGAATGAGTAATCAAGATGCAAACTGCACACAGCATCCTTTGCGACAGGGCGCATACCTGTTGAGGACGTCTGAGTCCTAAACAAAGAAAAATGGCGCTTCTTGATAATGAGCTGCTAGTCTGCGTGTCAGACAGAATGCATGTGGCTCGTTCAGCTTGATGTTAATATCCACACATGGCGAGTTTAGTGATGTGCATAGAGCCCTGAGGGGCTTTAATAGAGAGGATGACATCCCTGAATGATGTTTACATGACACATTACGAACAGTAGAAAGTTCCCATTTTCTTCAAGCGTGACAGTGTTTGACCTCCAGCATGTTTGGATAGACATACAAAAAAGATCAAAGGCTTCAAAGTGAATGTTGTTGCTTTTGAAGAATTATGCTCTCCATCTGCCCCCCCTTGCTGGTACCTCTCCCTCACTTCCTTACACTTGTCTTTTCATCTTCTCCTTTTTTCCGTCTCCCACAATCCCCAGAGTTTGCTGCGGGCCAGAAAGCTGCAGCTGAAGCTCAGCCAATCTGGAACGCAGCTCCGCCTTCCTGGAGATCTGAGAGGAAAGAAGGCACGAGATTGGTTGTAAACCAAGCTGCTAAATCCACAAGTTGTTTATATGCACAACCAACATGCTCAGCCTGTCTTGTGTTATTACACTGCAACTGGCAACATACGCTGTATGCCTGTCTGATTGTGAGTTATAAAAAAAAAGCATGAATGATTAAACTGGGTACATCAGCTTGATATTAGGTGGCTCTTTCCTGAGCATTCTACCAGCTTAACACACAAAAGATTTACTATTTTAACAGCAGGGGTGGGGTGGGGGCCTTGTATAATGTCTTTTCTGGATCTCATGGAGCTTTGTAAAGTCTGAGAAATTAACTTCTGGTGATGTAATAGTGATGTTATCTTGGTTATCTCTGTTTTGAGACTACAAGTTTTTTCCCTGAAATCGGCTGCGAAAAGTTTGAAAATATATGGGTAATTATTAAGCAGAGTGGGTCAACAAAGACAGTTTGTATTGTGTAAAATGTAGGTTCCAGTCTTTGGCTGCTGGGATTACTGGAGGTTGCCAATGTCTAACCCTTGTTGGAGAGTACAAATCAGGATAACTGCTACAAGATTTTAAAAAATATCAAAGTTAAAGTAAGTAAATGTTTTACATGATTAAAAGTATAAAACCTAAAGGTATGTTATTGGAGCAGATTACACCATGTTAGTGCATTGCTATGATATTCATACTAGAAGTATTTACATTTGAGCTTAAAACAGTGTATTCTAAACTGCTGAATGGTTTACAACATGTTAAAAATACTTTAAAAAAAAAAACTATTTCTGTATTCTCGGTGTTAAACCTCAATCTGAAAAGTAAAACGTAATCATATGGATGAATGAAGAATGGAAATAAGTAAAAAATTCTATGCATTTATATTTAAAGACAGTACAGCTCAATAGATGTACACAGATGTTAGATTGCACCACTGCAAAGCACTTTTTTTACAGTCAGTTGCTGGTTAGTTATGGGCTGTTTTAATACATCCTGAGTTAAGACAAAGACTTTGCAACATATTTACAAAAATGAGTAATGGTTCAACATCACTACCAAATGATCTTCAGCCACAGATGTGAGAGCACTGTATCCATCTATGTTCATGTTTCCAATTAGGAGAGGTAAGGCTCAGTAAAGAACAACAGTATTGTAGGGCATAGTCATAATTTACAGAATTCATGTTCTGCCCTTTATATTGAGTCTCCTCTGCAGTCCCTGATCATTTTTTCTGATGCACTTTGTAGCATTCAAACAACACTTGAGCAGCTTGTTAATACAACCATGTGAGCTGTTTGTAAGAATATGCAGCTCTACTCTACTGAAGGTTAGTGAAGATGGATATTTGTTCTGACGTTTTTATATTGATTAGATCTTGTTCCTGTGTAGTTACGGCATGAGTTGCAGCCGTGACCTGTTGTTACACCTGAGGGACATCAGTTCCGGATTTGCCGTCACACAGGTTACACAGAGATCACATAGGGGCAAAAATGCAGATGAAGGGTTTCTGTACCTTGAATCTCTCCTCTGGGGTGAGACTGATTTTTATTTCCAGATTTTCAATCTGTCTCAACTTCTTCTGCAGCTTCCTCACCTCCCCCATTTGACGCTCTGGGCTTGTCTGAAGCGCCTAACACTGAACCTGACTGAACTTTACACACACCAAGTGAGTCTCAGTTAGTCAGAAAGCGTCAAAGGTGCAACATCGCTTTTGAATTACAAGACTGGGGGATGAAAATCGGCGGTTTGTTTGGGGAGACGTGTCGCCGGATGTTGACGATACAGTAAACGGGTATAACCGGTTTTGCAGCGACATCGTGTGGGCCATTCAAGCATTGCATTAAAAACAGTTAACAATCGTAAATACATCAAGCAGACAAGATTGTTTACAGCTTTTCGTGTTTCATACAGTTCATTTGAATAGCAAAAATTCTGACTAAATTAACCAAACTGACCATTTCCCTCCAAAGATAATAGTCACGATTAAAGTCTCTGTCATGAGTCGCCCTGCGCTGACCCTGATTGGCTAGATCATCTCCTTCGTTGCTCTAATTGGGTCGAAATGTCAGGGTAAGCCAATCAGAGGCTGAGGGGGGCGGGTCATGCTGTCGCCTTCCTGGGGAAAAAAAAAAAAAAAAATCTTGCCAACCGAAGGACAGCACTGCGCTGCCTTCAAGTACTCCATTAGCTCGAATTTTCGAGTTTCCAAGTTGTAAATGTGAAAAACAAACAAACGAGAAACAGAGAAAACAATGATGACCGATTTATTTTGGAAACTAAGAGCTAAAAAGTTTAGTTTGTTCAAAGTGAGAGGAAAAGGTGTCAGAAGAAAGCAAATTCATACTTTGATATTTTATTAGTGTAAAACTAATGAAGCACACACATTCTTGAAACTAAAATTTATCAAGTGTTAGTAGGCATAAATATACAAAATTAAATTATTTTTATAGACAGGGGAAAATAAAAGTATTAAATATAGTATGACTAACTGCATACATAGGCCTACATGATCAGCTACTGAAAGACAACCTTTAAACTTAAGATTTTAGCAAAAATTGTGCAGTAAAAACTGGACTTTCAGATAATACACAAATCGTGTGTGCATACATTACACTGTAGGTTTCTTTTATGCAGATTTGAGGAGCCCACGATGCATGGTGTCTATATTTAAAGAACTAAACTAAATTTGCCAACCTTATTAGCTTTTCTAACAAAATATAGTAATATTTAGCACTCTATAGTAAGGCAAATCTGCTTTGTTACATTTGAGAAGCTAGAACTATTACACATTTGGAATTTTTACCTGAAAAAATGATTTAAACAATCAATTAGCCTGTTAATATAATCAATTAGTGCTCTGTGAATCAAGTAAACAAATGATTCACCAGTGATTGCAGCGCTAGTCACAAGTAGACATTGCTTGACTATTAAGTAGGCTATCACAACTACATGGGAGCCTACACAGTTACTGGCTATTAAAGGGCCCTACCTTAAACCCTGAGCCTGTCAGCTAATAGCTCCTTAGTAAACGAGTTTAATTCACACATAAGTCATTTTAGGGCACACATTTACCTCAATGTAATGAACAAATAATTGAAAAGTAAAAATTATTACACCCAGGGAAAAGAGTAAGCACACAATATTGTAATATGATTCAAGAATTAATGTTTTGAGAGAAAAATTAAACCTGACACTGTTACTTCCGACAGAACTTGAATACATCTTGCTGACAGACTAAAATTTAACGAAGTGAACCCAAACTAGCTCAACCCAGGATATGGTTTAGATCCGTATGTAATCACAATTTCACTGCTCTTGTAATGATACTAACCAGCTCACCGAAAACATGTTAACATTTAAATAAACTGTAAACTGTTCCTGGATTACAGGAAGTGACATCAACACACACACTTCTTTTGTCCGACGACCTTATCCGGAGGAAGTGCAGCTTAGACGAGGCAGCTGCTTCACCGAAGGAAAAAAAAAAAGAAAAAGCCAACAAGGGGGGAAAAACTTCACGGGTTTGCAGGAATTTGGACAGATTTGGGAACTGTGCCCAAATTGTCCCGACCCACGACAGTCCCGGGGAAGGAGACGGAGTCGTCGTTACCGGTAAACGACACTATTATCCATGCAGTACGTAGTAATTTTTAGGAGATTTGCACCACTCCGCTGCCGCCTCTCCACCCGTCTCCACAGCCGGAAGTCTGTGAGGATGGTCTATCGTTTTTTTTCCCTTCGCTTCAGTTTTTTTTTTTTTTTATCCTTTGGGCCTTTTTTTTTCGCTTTGCTTGTTATTTTTTTCCCAGGCGGGAGCGCACTACAGACACACCGAGCCGCTTGCTAGCTAACTGTATGTTAATTACCACATCGGGCCTGATTAACTACAGGATTCAAGGAGCCGAAATGGAGTCCCTCTGTTGAGCTACGGCTTATTATAAACATTACGTATATTTTGTTTGTGTCCTGTCGTAAATGTTATTGATATTTGGTGTTTTGTCGTTTATTGACGTATGCGCGTGCCAACTTATAGCTGAGAAATCGATTTTGTTGAAAATATCACAAAACAGAGGTTAGCTACTGTGTGTTGGTACTTAAAACCAGTAACTCAGTAAATTTACCTTTCTTTAATGTCAGTTAAGAAAGGTCAACATTCCATTATGTCAGCAGTGTCACTAACATTCAATGGCAAAACCTTTAAATGCAGTTTCCAACGAAAGTGAGCCACTTAATCTCAGAGAGGAACATGTTTTTCAAACCATATACATGCTTTTTTCCCATCATGCCTCTACTAATACGTTAGTCATTAACCCTTTACAATTTCTCTTATCAGTCAGTCTTCCTCTGTGTTGTTTTCAAATGAACATTTGCCAGTATGAACCTTCCAGGCTAGGCTCAAGGCTGTTTGTCAACTCTGCAAAGTGAGTTACTGCCCAAAAAGAAGCACAAATACTCCTTTTCAGTACCAGGACTCAAAAACTGAAATAGCTAAATTGAATTTATCATTCTTTTTATTGTGATATGGTGTATTGTTATGTTTAGGGATTAAAGCCAATATTAATCCTCTTGCCAAGGCCTTAAGGTGGGTCTAAATTTATCAACTGTTCTTGAGACAGCACAGGGGCCCTTTGTCAATCAGTATTGGTGTTCAAAGGGAAATTTTACTGATTTGCTAATTAAAATGTCTTAGCTAGGGATGCAATGGTAAGTTTCAACAACTACATGTGTATTACAATACATGATTGGCTATACGATTCAATGACTAGAAATCGATATAGTAAGAAATTTTTTTCTTAGTATCGATACAAACGAGTTTTGTTCTGAAAAACTATTTTAGATTGATACAAGTCACAATAGTAGGACGATTTCCCATCTACCTATTGATTTAGTTTGATTGTAGGAATATAAATCAATACGGCGATGTGTTGTTACATCTAGTTTTTACAGGCACTGGAGAGTTCCACTATTTATGTGATTTGTCATATCAAGGAAGAGGGAGCTGTTTGAGAAATTGCCTCAGGTGATATTAACTGCTTCAGCTGAGGCTGAAAACTACAAGTTTTAAGATTAAGAAAATATTTTTTGGTATGTCATATGTATTACATAAGTATTACTGTTGTTACTGGTGACACCATTACAATAAGTCGTTGTTCCTGTTCTGTGTCATTGCAGAAATGATGGAAGATTCTCATTTTAATTCATCATACTTTTGGTCTCCAATCCCGACTGTACCAGGACAGGTAAGTCTTGACAAGAGATCAGCAATATTAGTTTCCTCAAGACTGATGTGATCAAGCTCCTTTGAGCAGTGTTTTGTGAATACAAAAAGGGATTGAGAGACCCAAGTCAGTTGAGTTAAAATAAAAAATGTCCTCTCTGTTGACAGATTGAGAATGCCATGTTCCTGAACAAGGTGAAAGAGCAACAAGAGAAGAGTGCTTCCTTCTCCCCTTCCCCTGCATCCCACTACCAGACAACTCTTCTCACCATTCCCAATCCTGGGACAAAGACAGATGGAGGAGGGCAGGTGGGTAGTGTGGCACCCCTCCACCCTCCTCACAGCACCCAAAACATGCTGCCTGTCCCCTCCACAGGAATCATGACAGCAGGTGAGTCTTTTTCTCTAAGGGAGAGCCTCTAGGTTTTTCTCAGTTTGAAGCTGTTTTATATACAATTTATTTGATGTAATATGTTTCCATCAAATTACAGTTTCAAATCAGGGGAGCACCAGAGGCTAAAGCTCAGTTAAGAGCCCATAAATTATGTTCTAAACCATAAATTAACGGTTATGCATTAAATTATTAAGTTAATGAGAACAAGTTGAAATTCCTGATACATGAGCCCTCCAAGCACCACTGTGAATTAAATGAACACCTCTATGTTTCAGTCAATGCTGCAACTTCAGATCTACTTTAAATAATGGAGCACTGTGCTGTCATACTCGTATCTCAACCCTTCTGGTAAAAACATGGTTCAGATTTGTGCTGAAAATCCTTAAAAATGCCTGAATGTTGATGTTCAAGGTTTAAAAAGTGCTTGGATTTACAATTAAGTGCTTGAAACTGCTTGACATTGTAACTGCATTACTTTCATAATAAATAGCTTTATATCAGCTCAGCCAGGTTGAGTAGGAAGTCTACTTACAGACAGGTGACACATTTATTTGCTTTCCTTATAATTTCTTACCTTTTTTGGAGAATGCTGTCGCAAAACATAATTTGGTTGTTTATAGCACAGTAATGTCTGGTTTAATGAGTTGTGAGTGTGTGTACATTTGTATATAAATGTGTGATTAACCACAGCTGTAAGGGGCCGGAAAAGCCTGAAAATGACTTGGAAAGTGCTTGAACTTGACTATAAAAAATATGTAAAAGCCAGATTTAACACCTTAAGACTAAACACTGTCCACAATTATCAACTTAGAAATTTGTAGTTTCTATTGTCACCTTTGTAATGTGAGATTATTTCTCTTTTGATTTCTGTCTGTGGCTTTGGATGAAGCGGGTCTGGTCATCACAACTCCTCAGGGAACACTCGTCTCTCCAACTTCCTCTCAATCATTTGTATCTGGTCATCCAGCAACGACCATGATTGTTTCAGCACTCCATTCTCCAGGTAAAAACACTCATAATAACACTCAGGGGCAGTTTACAAGGAGCAAGTTTTCACATCAAACGACACACTTTTGTTGCGGTTCGGCCTTCCTTTTACATGATAACAGCGTGCTGGCGCCCCTGAAATCGAAAACGTTTAGAACCGGATTCCAGAGTGGAATCTTTTGAAACTGCAGCCTTCTGTCCAGCTGTGTAAACTGGCAAGCGGAGTGCCTGTAAACAGGCTGACGATGCTAATGCTAATGCTAGCACAAGTCAGTGCATTCCGCTCTAGCCTCTACCAAACTCTGATTTAACACTCTGCAGTGCACCGAAAGCAGGTTAAATATGACGACGGTCTGTTGAGGCAAATTTTAGTGTTTGTAGCATAATTTTAGAAGTCAAACTTTGCCTGAATTTCTTTAATTTGTGGCTGCAGGGCTTCGCAGCAACAAGAAGAAAACAACTTTGGCAGCTCTGACGGTATGCCATTATAAACTTACACCGCCGACTACTGTCCTGGCATGCATACTACAGCGCTTTCGGTTGGTTTGTGTAAACGCGGATATATTTTGATGACGCAAAGGAAAGGCCTTTCCGTTTTTAGAAGGGCTGCTCTCGTCTAAACGTGGCCTTATACTACGTAGGGATGCACGATATTGGAGTTTTTTGCCAATATGCAATATGGGGATATTTTACAGCATGTTTGGCCGAGAATTGATGAAGATACCACTATATATATATGTATATTTTTCCCTAAACCTAATTGCAGAGTTCATCAAGTCCCCTCTGTAGTGGAATTTACATATAATATTATTATGCATACTTTTACTGTGTTGGCCCGCTTGCAAATGCAGGCACGAAATACAAAGCTTACAATTCTGTAAAATTATTCTTTGTGCAAAAGAAGAAAAATACTTCAACTTACATTATGTAAAACATATCATATTTATTTATGACAATTGCTTTTAATCAAAACAAGTGATGCATCCTACTTCAAACTGGATGATATTCTCCCTGAGATAGTTGTAACGATACCCACAACCAGGGCAAATTTGGCCTGTTTCACTAGTGATCAGTAATATCGTGTATCCCTAATATTATGTGATGAACCTAATATAATGAGGTAAAAGAATTTTTCTTTCATTAAAACTGGACTTTATTTGATAAAATCTCACTCAAAATTTTGAGCACCATCAAATGTTTCTCGGTGTATCAGCTGCCATAACTGCTGCATTATTGAGTATGAGAATGTTAAACACCTCACATATTCAAAGTCAGTGATTCTTCTCATTTTTATTGTTGTTATCATTACATAAATAATTGCCACCGATTGTTACAAAAGTACCAATCAGTATACTTTTGTCCCAATCAGTGGCAGTCATTGATGTTATAATAACAATAATAACAATCAGAAGAATCACTGATTTGATGCTTTTGATCCTATTGTAGACAGAAAAGAAGGGAATGGAGCATCCCATGTGGTCGTGATGCCAGCACCCTCCAAACGAGGCAGGAAGAAGAAGACAGCTCTGTCCCGGGTTGGTCCTGTGGGTGGACCCGGAGGTGAAACACTAATACTGGCTCATCTGACAGCCGACGGCCAAGTGAGAAAATAACAATGTAGAAAAGTAAATCTGAGATACTGAAATGATAACCAAATAACATTAAATATTATTTTGACAGGTGACAACTTTGCAGCATCACACTGGAGACCCGTACGACTTGTCAAATGAAGACGAGGACCATGGCCCAAAGGACAGCACCAAGACATACAGGTACAGTGTCAAAACAGCACCTGTTGTGTGTCCCCATTTCTCCTCGCTCCAGCTGTGGAATGCAAGCACATCTGTTCCTCTGTGTCTTGTTCAATCAGCATAGAGATGTTCAACTTTTATAGATGAACTAGGCGCAGCTAGATATTAGCATTCTCACACACACACACACTCACACACCTCCTCAAAACATACTTCACTGCATGTTGTGGCAGAACTTGCCTGTATTTTAGTGGACGATTGATTCTTTCTCTAAATGTATTTGAGATGCAAATACATCAGTGCTTCATGCTTTCTCTCTCAGCCACTGCACACACTGGAAATAAAATATTGCCTGGCCTCTACTGTCCTCTTTGTCTTAATAAAGCATGTTCTTTGAGCTGTAAACTTCAAGCACTCTTGTCTTTTACTTTTGTGGTTTAAGCAAAGCTCTCCCCGTAAGTTTTCACTGATTTCTGCCTTGGCATCTTTTCCCGTGTTTACATGTCTTTTACATTTGATTTAACCCCCCTTACCCCTGTCTAAAATGATTTTCCTAATATCATTCATTTTCCTTTTTATTGTAAGTTTTCTGTCATATTTTATTCCTTTCTGTGGGTCAATGCTTCATACCCCTGTCTTCTTCCAACAACCTTCATCTCCATCTCCATTTTTTTCTTTTCTTTTCTGTCATATTCTCTTGTGTCTTCTTTTCTGTGTATGTGTCTCTCTTCTTCCCTCTTGTTCTTCCATCCTGCCCTCCCATTTCTGTGTCTCTCCGCCTGTAGGTGCCGGATGTGTGCGGCGACCTTCCTCAGTAAGTCTGACATGCAGATCCACTCCAAGTCGCACACAGAGGCCAAACCTCACAAGTGTCCTCACTGCGCCAAGTCATTCGCCAACTCCAGCTACCTGGCCCAGCACATCCGCATCCACAGCGGGGCCAAGCCTTACACCTGCTCCTACTGCCAGAAATCTTTCAGGCAGCTCAGTCATTTACAGCAGCACACACGGTACTGCAGACCCCCCTCCCCCTAACCAACACCCGTACCACATTCCCCTGTCCTGTTAACTTGTTCCTGCCAATTGCCTTTCAAAGGCCCAGACTGCTGTCATCTTCTTCCTCCTGGGGAAGAGGTTGGAGAAGTGTGCAGATGCATATTTCACTGCCATGTAGATGTTGGCTCACATGCTACCAGATCCATCCAAAAGTGACCTTTTCAAAAATTCTGAATTCATATTACACCTTTTAAAAGTTGGGCTCATCCATTAGATTTTCAATAATTTATTCCATAATCAGAATGGTCATTTGAAATGCATGGAGCTGTGTTATATTAATTGATACAATGAGACTGTTTGACCTTCTTTTTTTCTCCATTTATGTGTGCACTCACAACTCTTGCGTCTCTCTGCACTGTTCGCATTGCATTTTCATCGCAACTTCCCTCTTTGCACGTCTGTTTTCTCTGTGTTTTCTGTCATCTCTTCTGCCAGTGCTTCTTTAACAGAAACGCACACAAATACATTTACAAGTACATGTGGAAATGAAGGTCTATAAGCAGACTAAGGTCACATTGTGCTTCTTCATTTAACTGATTGTGTGATTATTTGGTATACACTTTCAGTGCTTTCTCTTACTTTCTCCATGAAATGATGTGCAATTGAAATCCCTGTCTGCCATGCTCTGCTTTCCTGCTTTCTGCATTCATTTTGTTGTCATCCTGTGCTGTTCTTTTTGGCTGTCATCACATCAATTTACGCTCATTTCTAGAGGCACACTGGTCTTAATCGATGCGTTTGTAAAATCTTAAGATTACATTTTATATTTGTTCTTTTGTTTACACATCCAAATCATCTATGGCAGAAGGATATGCGAAAAAATGGCAAGAAGCAGAATAATTCAGTCACTTGCTTTGTTATTGTGTGATTGTATGACACTTGTAAACACTTAAGCTGTGTTTCGACCAAGCAGCCAACAGGTACGGTACTCCTCGGAACAATAAACCCTAGATCTCTGGGGTTTCTGAGAGAAGCTAAGCTTCTCTCAGAAAACAAAAATATTTGGGTATTTTGCTTGTCCTTTATTCCCCTGTTGCATCTAAGTGACGATTCTGTTGACCCAGTCAACAGACTGCAGTGCGTCTGGTTCCACCATCAAGGTGCCGGATCAGTGTGCAAGGTACCCCAACACAAGGGTGACCTAAAAACAGGACGGTACAAATCAGTTATTTTTGTACCATCCATAACTTTTGACAATGGAAACGCAAATAACTGGGTGCTGTACAAACTGAACTAAACTGCTTGGTGGAAACAGCTTTTTTTAACACGTAGAAGTTGAAGTAACATGAATAAGAACTGATAGTGCACAGAGCAGCAAAACTGACAAATTGTACAGAATTGTTTTGGGCTTTTGTTAATGGTTAAAAATATTTTAGTGCTCTTATTCTGTCTCAACTTGTCTGCAATGACCTTCCTGACCTGTTTTAATGAACTTAGGCAATCACTCTAAAGTATGTGTCAAGCATAGTTTTTTGTCTATTGTCTCAGTCTTCCCTTTACAATTCTGTTTCCTTTTCTCTTTCACCTGCTTGTCTGCTCCTCTTAGGAACCACACAGAGTCAAAGCCTCACAAATGTCCCCATTGTACAAAGTCATTTGCCAACTCAAGCTACCTGGCCCAACATGTCCGCATCCACACTGGAGTGAAACCCTACTCCTGCTCGTACTGCCAAAAATGCTTCAGACAGCTCAGTCACCTTCAGCAGCACAACAGGTAAGTGATTCGCTAGTCTTAGGTTTCTCATCTGCCTCAGTGTGTTTCTGTGGTCAGGTTGGATAACCATGAAAGTAAAGGGAAAATCTGCATACATTTGTTTGTTTGTTTTTCACTCAGGATTCACACAGGAGATCGGCCATACAAGTGTACCCATCCAGGTTGTGAGAAATCTTTCACACAACTCAGCAATTTACAGGTGTGAAATAATTTATTTTTCTTCTCTTATGGTGAGTGCATGAAATATGCTGGTCATTACCTGTCACAACATTTCAATGTATTGTAAAACTTTTAGCTTTTTTATTTTCAATCACCATTTCTCCCCAGTCCCATCGGCGTCAACACAACAAGGACAAGCCCTACAAGTGCCCAAACTGCAATAAAGGATACATAGATTCAGCCAGTCTGGAGGTGCACATGTCTACACACACAGTCAAACACGCAAGGATCTACTCGTGTGGTCTCTGCAACCGCACTTACACTTCAGTAAGAGAAATGTCCATTTCTGAAGAGCAATTCTACATGCAACACTATGAATCGCCTCTCTGGCATCAGACAGCTGGCAGCTACTTTACACCGTGTAGTCATGTGTCCAATGTTTCCCCTCTACCTATCCTCCCCTCATCTCAGGAGACATATCTGGTGAAACACATGGAGAAACACAACCCAGACCAGTTGACTGCACCAGCGGTTGTGGCAGCACAGCCGGCACAACAGAACCAGAACCAAAGCCAGGGCCAGACAGGAGCTCAGAGCCAGGCAGAGAGCCCAGATGGAGGATCAAGCCGACCTGGGGGAGCTGGGAGCGGAGGAGCGGGAGGAGGCCAGCAAGGACAGAGCCAAAGCAATTATCCCCAGACAGAAACCATCCCCTGTCCATTTGACCTGCACCAGTATAAGACAGTGTCTGCTGGTGACATCCAGTACAAACCGGTCAGTGTAGCGGATATTACTTCCCACAAGGACCTCTGTCTCACTGTGTCAGCATCCACCATTCAAGTGGAGCATCTCAACTCTTAGGGGTTATGAAAGGAGGGACTTTGGGTGATGAGGAAGTTTCAGTTTAAAAGCAATACTAAAATGATGCGTGAACTTTGGAACAAACAATTGACTGTGCCTGAAAGTTGAGGCCAACAGGACAAACAATATATGGTAATGCAGGATACTGAGGGCTATAATTTTTTTTTTTTCTTGTCCTTCTGCCTTGTTTGATTTTTTTTCTTAGCTGTCCTGTCTGAGTGAAAAGTGCATGTAAAGGCTGCAATAAAATATGTGTCAGTCCATCACAGTGATGGTTTTCTGAAAGGGAAGAGAATCAAAAGAGAGCCCTTCTCTTTATATGTATCACCTCATGCTCTTCCCTACAAGTACAGCTTTGGTCATAGCAATTTATGATCTCACTTTTGATGAAAATGGTGGTTGACTGTGAAGGTAAATTTTTATACTTTCGTACAGAAACTTTCAGTTTTTACATCAGTGTTAATATCTCTGCTATATAAAATTGTGAAATATATGCTCACACCTGATTCTTTTTAACCTAAAAGGGATTTAGAAGTTGTTTCCTTTCAGAAAAGAAAAAACAAATATCAATCAAGTATATATATATATATATATATGTATATGTATATGTATGAATTACCACATCCTTTGTACATGTCTAATACTTAATAAAGTGGTACCGCTTTTAAAAGTATAGTTATTTGTATAAAGGATGTGGTAATCCATATAACCTACTTAGACCCATTCGCAGGCTTCACATGACCATCAGGGAAGTGATGAGCCAGTTCACGCCTTATGTAATCCTGTTGTACTGCTTTGGTGTCTGTGTCCTAAAAGAAATGTTATCCAAATGTGTTCTTGCTATTATACTTCAACAGTGACAAGTTTTATAAAACCTCTTTATAGAAATAATGACACATAATGAAATTTGTGTTTTCTCATTTGGCTTATAATTCAATAAACCCCATGAAATCTCCTATTGACGTTATTCTAGTTTTAATCCTACATGGATTTGTTTCATTATATGCCAGAGTCTTTAATTTAAGGCTGTTACTAAAAATGCTTATTTTCTAATTAATCCATGAATTGTTTGTCTCTACAATTATACAAAACAATGAAATACTTGAAAAAAAAAGTTCATAAACTGGAACCGAAAACGCATGGATTCTCAATAGCCAAAGATATTTGAGAAATAAACTGGTACACTATCTGGTAAGAGTATGTTGCGTTTGCACAATGTTTTTAATGACACTTAATGATGCGACAGCCAGGTATCTGTAATGGTTTAAGCATGTCTGCTCTGTTGGAATGTGCTAATTTGTGGTGTTTACAAAAGTGGACTATACCATTAAAAGCAAAGGGGTTTACTGTCCGTTTCGTCAAAGTTTTCATGGTACATGTATATAATAACACCCGTAGTGAAACTATTTATTCGGAGCAAGGCTCTTTCTAAACAACACAATTTAAATAAAGCCAGAAAGATCGAGACTCAGGAAGTTTGCTAACACTGACGTGGTCTCGTCCACCATTCTCTGCAGTCTGCAGTGGATATGGCGTCACTGAAAAGTGTAGGAGTCGAGAAACTTCACCCATGTAAATAACGTCAATAAGAAAGCTGTGTTTCAAGCTGTGGGTGGCACAGTAAATAGTTGCATTTATATTAAACAGCCCAATTTTAAGTATGCCCAGGAAAAAGCCATTTAGCAACAAACAGAAGAAGAAACAACTACAAGTGAAACGGGAGAGAAAGAGAGGTAACTATATTTGCGGTTAGCTTTGCTATGCTAGCCCTAGCGATTTAGTTAGCTAACGGTTCGTGCGCCACTGTTAAGTTAGACTAAATGTGGGGAGCACAAACCACAAACAGTCGCAGTCGTGTGTCTTTGTTGTGTTGGGTCACTAATCTTTTTAAGCGCTATGGGATGAGTAGCTGCTTTGTAAAATAAACGGTTAGCTAGCTGCTATATCAAGCAATGTGATATAACTTGCCTTCGAACTTGAGTGTAAATAGTAACGTTAACGTTGGCTAATGTTACGACACAACAAAATGCATGCATTTAAAAACGTTTATTTATTTAATGCCTTTCCCCAGCCTTTTGCAATATATTATACAGTTACAAATTAGAGGCCGTGGTGTAGTGTTCGGTCACCTACAGCTCAATTTCAAAACACCACTGAGCAGTGATGACATGTTGGCTCAAAGATTGCGTTGTGCTTGATTAAACGTTAACGGCTACACAAGTTCTAGCACAGGACACAGCCATCATCATTTTATTCTAAAAACGTGTGTTGACACTATTAAAGTCATGCAATTTCCAATTCATTCAAAAGTTATTTAGCTTTTCTACAATATTCCTGTAATTTCCAAAATTTAGATTTCATACCTCACTCTCTGACGCAGTTAAGGTCTGTCTGAGTTCAATTATACTCCAACGTTTAAGAAAATAGATCATTTTTAAGCAGTGATTTGTCAAGCACAATTTGAAACTTTCTGTATTGGGACTTGAGAGTGGACACCTGATTGCAAATCAATATCTGTAACAATATAAGTGGGAAAAATAGATATTTGTATTGGATTCAAGAAAGCTTAGTGGTGCATGCATGTTGTTTAACTGCGATCCCTCACCTTTGCCTTTCAATTACAGGTGACACAGGTTCCGGGCCAAGCAGCCGCAATGCAAGTGTGGAGCGAGGAGGTGAGCGACAATCAGACACCTCAGACAGTGAGACTACTGATATTAGAAGAATAAATCAGCAGCCCTTCAACAAAGATGGTAGATATGACCCCAACAGGTGAGTTGTCAATATCATTAATGATTCTCACTTTCATTGTCAATATTTTTCATCCAACATTGACTTAGATGTCTGTTTCTTTGGTGTGACATCTAGAATGTTTGAAATTGTGCATGTTCTAAACATGATTTAAATAACATTTTTCAAATATAGCAACTCAATGCTCTGAAAGTATTAAAGTAGTTTTACTGATGTCCTCTTCACACTCCCCTCCTCAGGTTCCGACTGCACTTTGAGAAAGAGAGCAAAGAGGATGTGGAAAAGAGAAAGTAATTGGCCCGGGAGAAAGTGCTGCAGCCCATCTCGGACAAAGAACTTGAGATCAACATAAATGACATCTA
>JAQLOL010000025.1:10973518-10990117 GCA_029783665.1 Naso thynnoides | reverse complement strand
CGATCTGTGGGGGGTGTCATTGTCCTTTGTCAACATCAGCTATACATAAATTCCACACATTTTTCCCAAGATAGCTTAATCTGTTAAATGTTGTTTGTTTACATTTTGTCCATATTCAAACAACATTACAGAAAATACCTGAAAATATGTGACAAAGTTATTAAACAGAACATCTGCATTAAAATCCGTCACGCTAATGTAAGAGCTGGGAATGCAACAATTTTTAGGAACTATTTTTTCATGCATAATAACTTTTTTTCTCCATTGCTCCCACCTTCTTCTCTCGCTCTTTGAGTGAGTTTTTACCAAATGAACACGGCTGTTCTCTGTAGAAGAGTGAATTACCAAATTAGCTATACCTAGCTACTTTAATGTGTCCTGTAGTGCTTCTGTGCCCCGTTTCAACATGAATAGCAGTGAATGGGGTTTAAAAATGCAGTCTGAGATCTACTAAAGTATACACATTGTCGAATTTTAACAACATTTGTTTCTGTGCTAATGGGGAGAAGTCAAAAATAGACTGGTATGGTCCTTTAAGATATATAGACTCGACAAATAAAAGGTACATTCTGTCACATTCACTCGCCTCCATTTTATTTCTGTTGCCTTCATCAAATTTCTTGCATCCATCTGAGCCATATGAAAGGGTGCAAAGTGAAGCCTAAGTTGCTGTAATGACTGTGATTTGAGATGCAACTTTTCTCTATTTTAGACATGGAGGCAGCTGTGGAGAGTTTTGGAGATGTCAGATGTCATCCTGCTCATTGTGGACATCAGGCACCCGGTAGGTGATCTTTTAAGCGAAAGCCTGCAGCATGGATTAGTCCACTAGATGGAGACACAGTCAGCATCCATCTGAATGTCTGTCATGATGTTTGTTTACCTGATACATTTTCAGATTTGTCATATATTTGTGTGACAGTTTGGTCTCAAAATATTTGTCCACAATACAGGGGATGACACATGTTTAGTGCTGTATATCAGAGGTGTCAAGTTAAAATAATATAAAAGTAAAACTGACAAGGAGACAAAGAAAAACGAGTACCAACTGATACTTTTTCTGCTCGTTTAGAATTAAAATGAGTTATGTGAGTAGTTGGCAGTAGTTTTAGGAAAATCTGGATTGTTTCTAGTTGTTTGGCAACAAATAAATTGTTCGTATTTTATGTTTGCTTACATGCGATCTGCAGATCGATGATTCACTTTAGCAGTTTCTCAGTATTTCACACTGACATTTTGTTTCCCTTCACAAGTGTCTCATTAAATCTAATGTATATTGTTGTAATTTTGTTGTTAAACTCAGAAAATGGTTGTATTTAACATTCTGCGGTGTTCAAGATGTGTCAGTGTCCTTGGATTTCAAGTTTAAATTAAACCCAGTTCCTTGGTTCTAATTATAAGACATCAGCTCCTGACATACTTATTCTAAGTTCTTACAAGCCAGATATACTTTGTTTGAAGAGACTTCATGTCCTCCATTTATAGTTTCAAGTATTAATAAAAAGTCAAAAACAGCACAACTCATTTTGTTTCTGTTATTAAGGACATGGTCTAGTGGTATACTTGTTTCACATACCATTATTACGATTTAACAAGGAGTACCTTATGTAAACCCACCAGGTGCTGCAGTTTCCTCCAGCCTTGTACCACTACATCACAGGAGATCTCCAGAAGCAGGTGGTCCTTGTGTTGAACAAAGCAGACCTGTGTCCTCCCCCGTTGGTGATTGCCTGGAAACACTACATGACCTCCCAGTTTCCCCACCTGCAAATAGTCTGCTTCACTTCCCACCCTGGACAGCCCTTTAGCACAGGTAAGGAGGGGGAGAGGAGGGTAAGGGTAGGAGGAAGAGTGAGACTGATGGGATAAGAAAAGGACAGGACAGAGTATCACACACAAAGTATGACATTGGATGGACATTGAAATTTAAATAAACCTGCCAGTCAGCAAACTCATTTATGGAGAGTGCAGTATCACCAGAATAACCTGACTTGGTCTCAGAATAACTGTTTGTGTGTCTTCTGGCTGTAGTGCTCCAGAAGAAGAGGATGAGGAGGAAAGCTGGCTGGAATCAAGCTGGAGGTCCTATAGATATCTTGAAGGCCTGTCAGGAGATCACGGCAGGGAGAGGTGGGTGTCTTTCCACCTACACAATCCTGCACACTCATCATAAAGCCGTTATAGCTCAGATGTCTGAGTCAGTTGTCCACTCTGTGAACTTCCCCCCTAATACATGCACATCTATGTTGATCCTCATAAGTTTTATCTGTTGTTTTCGAAGTTGACTTATCCAGCTGGGAACAGAAGATACAGAGAGATGCTGTTGCTGCGCAATTGGACGGGGAGCGGACAGATGAAGGGGCAGAATCGGTGCTGATGGAGCAGCAAAGTGACAGCGCCATTGAGATGAGCAGCCCATCCAAGGAACTCTACAAAGATGGGGTTCTCACACTCGGCTGCATAGGTATTCATCTCACTTTTTAAAGAGAAATTTAGTCATGTATTCAGATTCAATGAAAGTTCCTTTGAATTTTCCCAAACAAGATCCTGGTAAGAAAAAAAGGAAATTTCTAAGAAACTCTTCACTGGGAGTTATCGATATTTTCTCAAGACCCATTAGATTTTTTGTTTTGTTTTGCTTTGATTTCTTGACTTGACAAAGATAATTGCTTCTGCAAGCATCTGTCTCTCCAATCTGCCGGGCAAAATATTAACCGAGAGTTATGAGATTATTTGGAAACTTAAAATTATTTCATTTTAATGAGATCAGGAAAGAAAACAAGGTCCACCCTATCCCTTAAATGACCTGTTGAATGTTTTTCGTATCTTGATTATCCACAGTAATTTCATCTGTTAGATATGAAAAAAATGTTCCTATAAAGTAAACCATGCTCTGTCTTCAGGTCTAAAACAGTGTAGTTAAAGGCTTTAGTATCTAAACTAATAGAGGGGCTCCATGAATGTGATGATTATTTTTTCAGTCTAGCACCAATAAATTAAATTAGAACAATTTTTTTATAGATGTTTAAGACCTCAAACCTGTCCTTTTTCCTCCAGGCTTTCCGAATGTTGGCAAGTCATCTGTTATAAACAGCCTGGTGGGGAGGAAGGTGGTGAGTGTGTCTCGAACCCCAGGCCACACCAAATACTTCCAGACCTACTACCTCACCCCGACAGTTAAACTTTGCGACTGCCCAGGACTGGTTTTCCCCTCTCGCGTTGATAAGCAGTTGCAGGTACAAGCTTACTTTCGTGTACTTGAGAGCAGACTTTACATTTTGTTGCTTGTTAAGTCTCAATAGAAACTTTCTCTGTGTCGAACAGCACACACCTCTGGGAAAATGGAGTATTGATTTCATACATGCCCACTTGTTACTTTACTTTTTGGGGTTGTTTGTTTGATGGCGGCTTAACTTTCCAGACGTTGTCGGATACTATCTTGCCATTTTTAAAAAGGATTTTGGACGTCTCTTTGGTTCATGGTATTGATCTTGACTTTTATCTCTTTGCCTTTGTTTTATTTTGTCTAGATTCTGGCAGGTATTTACCCGGTGTCTCAGCTACAGGAGCCATACAGCTCAGTTGGTTATCTCTGCGAAAGGACATCTTTTCTCTCTGTGCTGAAGCTCAAACATCCCAGTTTGTTGGAGAATGACCCCCAGCAAGGAAACCAGGGGTCTGAAGAGCACAGCTGGACTGCCTGGGATGTGTGTGAGGGTAAGTTGATTCTCAGTCACACTGACCAATTATTTTGTTGTATCTTTCAAGAATGTTTTAATCATATGTACACAGGTACTCACCTTCTTACACCTACTACTGCCACTACCTCTGTACACCATAAGGGGAGGCAAATAGCCGACTTTCCTAAATGGCATTCAAGCCATTAGATTAAAGATTGTAAAATATCAAAATCTTTTCATTTGGCATTAAAAAAAATCAATCCCCACCTTGAGCCAGAAATGTGTAAGTTCTTGCTGTTTGGATGGTTATATGTTTTTTATTATTGTCAGAAAATCGCATGAAAAAAACAAATCTAACACCACACTAGTCAATTTTAGTGCTTTTCTAACTTGCTTGCCATGTCTGGGGTTTCCATGTCCATCTACCAGTGTTCATGTTTTTCATGTTCTATTAAAATTCATTTAATGTGTTTTTGGTCAAGAGAGGAGACCAATGGCACTGAAGAATAAGCTTTATCAGGCTTATTATATAAGTTGTTGGTAAAATAAGTTGTGTGTTTGGTGTTTTTATTAGTTGGGTTGGCGATAAATAAAAAAGAATATCAGCAGCCTTTAATTTATTTATGGTTAATACTGTGATGTGTCAAACTGTCGCTAACACCTGTAATCAAAAATGCTCCCTCTCTTTCCATCTCTTCATGGGATCTTCAGCATGGGCGGAGAGGCGAGGCTATAAGACAGCAAAAGCAGCTCGCAACGATGTCTACCGCGCAGCTAACAGCCTTCTGCGGTTGGCAATCGATGGCAGATTGTGCCTCTGCCTGAGACCACCTGGCTACAGCTGCCTGAGAGGTAAAAAAAGCTCTTCATGACTCACCATTTTTGGTTTTAAGTGTATTGAAAAGTTAAAACATCAAGTGGGTAGAATTAATTCTTTTCGGGGATTATGTATGGTCTACAGAGCACTGGGAAAATCATCCAGACTTGCCGGATATTATGGCTCTTCAGGGAAGAACAACGGAGGAGGAGGGAACAGGAGAGAGGGACGATGATGAGGACGGAGAGTCCAGCACTGAGCCAGAGGAAGAGAGAGACCGGGACGCAGACGATGATGAGGATGGAGATGATGAAGACGAGGGGTTCGGACGTCCAAGGCAGAAGGACGATAAGACGCCTGGCTTCGCTGTCAACATGTACAACGTTCTTCGGGAGAATGAGTGCGAGTGATAATTGAGGGAAAGGCAAGCAGGAAGGATCTTCCTCTTACCTGACTTCTCCCCGTTTACCCCAGTGCACTTTCTATTCCTTCTTTTCCTAAATCTGCATTCCTTCTCTTTTTTTCATTATATGACCTCTTCTCATTCACTGACCCTGATTCCTTCTCCATTTAATATACAGAGCATATTCATTTAATCCATGCTCTGCCTCTGCTTGTTCATCCATGAAGCTTATTCTTTAGTGTTGCTTCTAGGAATTGGTTTGATTTGGTTTGAATAAATCTTTTTCTTTCTTCCTTTCTTTCTCTTTTTCTTTCTTTCTTTCTTTTTTGCATGTAGTTCTCAGAAACAAATGAACAAAGTTACTACGTCCCTCAGCCTGGAATTATCAACTAACTGGGTTTTAGTTTCAAAGTGACTTCACAGCTGAGATGCCAAAGTTCAGGAGTGGATGATGAAACAAATCAGAGGCACTGTCAATATGATGTCATTCACTGAAGCAGCCATTTGGCTCTCAGAGCAGCTGAGAATTCAAAAACATGACTGTAATCACTTCTATAGACTGTTTTTCGCAACTTTGATTAAAGGGTATGGGATGGGATATGAGAGATGTTAGAAGTGGAGTTGACAAACATTTACATAGTTTTGCTGTTACCAGTTTCCCAGCTCTGTGAGATGTAAGTGAACTGGGTTTTGAATTAGATTCTACAATTTCTGAGGATGAAATTTTCTTTGGTCTGGATCTATACAGTCAGCATGAAAATAAAAAAAAAAGGTTTAGGACGGAGGGAGGGCAATTGAATCATTTTGCTGGAATACGCTGTTCCTGAATTTTAACCTGTAGTGTTTTAACTACTACAAAAATGATCCTTTGATGCTGATGAAGATCCACAGTACTAAATGCAGTACTTAATTTCATTCATCAAGTTTATATGGTAATAGTAGTATAGTAGGTTTGAGCCAACAGAGACTGCTTAAAAATCAGTTAGAGGAATAGTTCAACATTTTTGAAGGGATGATTATTCAAGTTCTCCCCATGAGTTAGATGAGAAGATGGCTGCCACTCTTGTCTGTAGAGTAGCTTAGCTTAGCACAAAGACTGGAAACAGAAAAAAAAAACAGCCAGTAGTCTTTGTACAGAGGCAACAAAAACATAAAAATCACTAACTGTAACATTTTTTTAAAATTATTTAAACCATACAAAAAAGGTAAATAACACATTTAACAGGTGGGTTATATGCCTTTTTTGTCTGGTGCAGTAACAACCTAGACTGACTGTCACTTTACTTTACTTTCACTCTACTCTTTGTGTTTTGTATTGATAAAACAGAACAGATATGCACAGACACATACATGTACAGATTTGTTTGTGAGTAAAGGTACTGGAAGGTAGAACTTGTTCATTTCGCTCAGAGCCAGACTAGCTGTTTCCCCTTGTTTCCAGTCTTTGTGCCAAGCTAAGCTAACCACATGAGAGTGGTATCAGGCTTGATGAAGAAATACGTTAACTAAATGTTGAGCTATTCTTACAACCACACAGAAAGAGAGGCTGGCCATCTTGGCTTCCATCTGTCCATCATTAAAAATAACATAACACACTCCATATTTGCTCTGCTGTTGGTCAACTTTGACCTCAACAAAGCGCTAAAATTTAAGGTCAGGTCTTGTAATGCCGTCAAGACACCTGCTGCACAGGGTGGACCAGAGCCGCAGTATTTCCAGTTAGTTATATTCACGGCTTTTTAGGATATTTTTCCAGTTTCTCTCTTTCTCTGTGATGTGTGATGGCCTCGCTCCAATCGTAAGTGCTGCATCATCGCGTGCTGTTGTCTTACCTCATTCATGCGTTCACTAAGAAAACTCGTCAGCACAGTGCTGTGTTACTGTGTAATACATCACACTGCAGCCCTATGCAGTCATTTCTACCATTGGTACAGTGTAAAGCAGTGACTCCACACTACCATGCTGTTAGACGCACAGCTGACTTTAAGTTGTGATTATGTGGACTTCTGTGTTTTTTTGGAAATATTGAAACTGTCTGGAGAGCGTAGTGTGAAGGCTTGAGGTGTGTTCAGGCTGTCTGCTGCCTTCCTCATTTCATTCCTACTACGCCTAATGATGACTGGACTGCTTTCTGCAATAAAAGAAAATATTATTCTGAACCATTTAGGTGTCTGTGACTTTTTTTCTTTGAAGACGTCTTTAGGATGTCACTTGTAACCTGTGAGAGATAATGCATGTAGATTATTTAAGATATTATCAGGAAAAGATATGTCTATCATAAACACTCCATGATTTCCCTGTTATTAAAAAAAGACACTTTGTGTAAACTCTGACTCATTTCAGTTGTACATAATTAAACAGAGCAACTGATGTGTGAAATCATAATGTTTTACAAAACTTTAAAGGGGATTGTTTGATAAAAATGGACAGTTTTGAATAGTATTTGAATGAGCTTTGTCAGACTAATTACACTTTATACTGCTTGATGCCATTTATAAATCTGTTCTCATGTACAATTTTAGTGCTGTTTGGTTAAAGTTTGCTTTTAATACGTCAGACAACTTCCTTTTATGAACAAAGACATAATTACTGTGATGAGATTTACTGATATTAATGATCAGCCGCACCATGCTCAGATTTAATTAAAGTCTTCCTAAACCACTTAATCGGTGAATTTCCAGATGGGTGATATTTGATGCAGAAAGCATGAAATGAAGTAAAATGTACCCAGCCACAAAATCATTAAGAATTCAAGTTATTAGCAAGCTTGAGCTCTCATGATGTGATTATTTAGAAATGAGGCTGTTTACTTGCATGTAAAACTTATTTTATGCCAAGTATTTGTGCATATCAAGACACTGTTATTAACTCTGGGATGCCTAGGTGCCTTTTGCCCTGTGTATAGAGGAATAGACTCCAGCCTAACAATAACCTTACTTGTTTGGAGGGTTTGGAAAATGGATGTATATTTCATTATTTTAAAAATCTCCCTTTTACAAATCAACGTGATTTTTTGCTTTCTTAAGAGACATTGGATCAAGAGAGAGGAGAGTCAGCCTCTTGAAAAGATGCTGCAGTTATGTTTTGAGTCTACTTGTATTATAAAGGTCTTTGTTTATCAAAGCGCTTCCAATTTTGATTTCAAATCCACTTTGTGTCTTATATGAGCACATTTAATAAAACTGGATATGCATGGGAGGAAGAAAGTGGCTCTAGCAATAAAACATAACCCCACGAATTGTCCACTGCGCCACTGCTTTTATTAACTGTGAAGCATATGGAATAAATTATCACCTCTGCCAGCTTCTAATAAAATGATTTCTATGGTCATGTGTAAAAAATTTAAAACATATCCCCAAAATAAATGTCTCATTAAGTGCTGCATGTCACCATCATTATGTGATGACTGTATTGACAGTGTTTGTCAATTATTCTCACTCTTGGTGCTCATCCTGTCTAAGTAAATCTGGCGGCAGCTATGATCTCATTATGTTTATTGTGACCCATTGGGCAGCATTTATGGGCAAGCTGAGACAGCATGATGATAAGCACCACTAAAGACCATCATAACCATTATTTACAGGATGGAAGTGGGTGGAAATCCCCTCATCTTGCACAATTTGGATTCAGTGCCAACTTGTGTAGCACCCAGAGATGCTATTTGCTGAATACAGAAACTGAGAGGGGAGATGAGAGAATCATCTGGAATTATTTCCCATTCGAAGCCGTGAGCTTCTTTATTTTCTCCAGATTGAGCTCTAACTGTGCTGTGGCCCTCAAACCTGTATGGCAGTAATTATAGCCAGAAGAAAGGCCCCAGTTACTGACCCATAAATTTCAAAACTGTTAAATTCTGCTGTGTTAAAAGTATTTGCTGCCAGCATCGGTCACGACTATGATGCCCATGTGGTCTGAATTTGATCTTTCTCATGACGTAGTTGGGTTGTTGTGGGGACTCTTGCCCCCCAACCCCCCAACCCCCCACCCCCCACTGTGACCTCCTGCCCTGCTAACATGTGGGTGAGACTGGGGAGTAATGAATTGGTTTCATATGAGAGCCAGAGTATAAGCAGACCAAAGAAATTCATTAGTCTGGTTTTATACGCTCTCTTGGGCGCTGCAGACACACACACACTCACACATGCACGCACACACACAAACACAGGTGAGATAGAGAGTGAGTGGGAAGCTGTAACAAGCTTTCAGGGTGAGGGAGCCACAAGTGTGTGAGTGTTTCATTTAAAGAAGAAAACTAGAATAAAATGTCCCAGCTGCCTTTATAGGAATAACCAAACAGCAATAAGTCTCATTAGAGTAAATTATAGTTCTACATCTCAGCTGGCAGGTACACGACTGCGGTCACTAGAGGGCTATCAAAGCCAATAATAGTGTGAGTCCATATTGCAGTTAATAGTCAGGTGCACCAAGCTGATTGTGCACAGGCCTCTCATTTGTGGTGTTAATAGAGCACATGTGCAGTATTGTGTGGCATTATATAACAACCATGTCCAGTTTCATTATCTTTAGAAAAGGTGGGTCACAAAGTATTGTGAGGGTCAATAAGGGAAGTGATCTATTGCTATCAGTGTGGGCGAACAGTACTACAAGATATACAGCATTAGTAGTAAAAGTACTGCATTGTAAAGAAGTGTAATCAATTGAATGCACTTGAAATATTCATGTAAAAACACTGATGCTACAGTAAAATGTCCACTGTGACTAATATGATGTTAAACGTGATGTTTTTGCATTGTTAATGTGAAGCTGGAGCTAAGTTTAAAAGCTTTATTGTATATATATTCAGGTATTTTAGCCCATAGGTTTCAAAAAAAAATAATCTGCCTTAGACAAGTGTTGTGTTCTGTGAAGAATGATGAGTTGGTTTTTGGTTATTTTGATTTGAGTATGATTTATTTTATTTTATTTATGTATTTTTGAACATTTTTGAGCAAATAAAAGTGGTTTGAAATCTTTTTTGAATTATTTTCTTTCTCTCTCTCTCTCTCTCTCTCTCTCTTGCTTTCTCTCTCTCTCAATCTATCTTAATCTAGATAGAGATAGACAGACATACATATAGAGATACCTCTATATCTATATCTATATCTATGTCGATAGATAGATAGATAGATAGATAGATAGATAGATAGATAGATAGATAGATAGATAGATAGATTACTTTTCGGTCATCTTTGGATTTTGTAACACATTGTTACATATTGGAAAGTCTGATTGAATGGGGTTGAAGCTTTAAGTACCTTAAAATTGTACTTAAGTGCAGTGCTTGAGTGAAAATATTTTCAACCACTGATGAGTTTTGATTTCTGCCTCAAACACAGACCACGCATTAGCCTGGCTGCAGTCATTAGAAGCAGATTTTGTTGTCGTTAACAATAAATGTGTTTCAGGACATCATCAGACAGACAATTTCCTCAGCGTAAGGTTGTGCCAGAAATCTTTATTCTGTTGTTAGTAGAGTCACACACTTTTCACTCATACAGAGACCACACACACAGACACACGCACACACACGCACTGATTTACAACTTGGGCAGTTGTCCCTCCAGTCAGCGCCTGGTGCTCCAGCAGCGCTTCGGGGGGTGATGATGAGGCTTTGGCCTTGAAGATTGGACATTTGACTACCATTACCTGCAATAGTGGAAAATAACTAATATTTTATTGAGGTACTTGTAATTGTGTAGATGTAGAATGCTGGAATTGTTTATATTTCACTTCTTACAAGTTTTAGTTAAATTTCATATTAAGATTTCACACAAAACAACGTTATGAGTTAATAAAACACATTGCATCGTTGAAGATTACATTATTTGTTCCAAACCAGTATAACTAGTGACCCGTTCACAACATGTCTGGTTGGAGCCCCTTAAATAAAGAGATTTCTCCTCTGTGTGTCTCTTCAATTTAAATAACTGTACAAGACCCAAACAGATATAGTTACCCATTAAAAAGTATTGGAGACAATTTATAACAAATAAGCGTGGAAGAACACCCTCCACCCCCACCCCCCAATGCCTGGGGGTTCTTATCTAAACCCCAGGTTAGAACCTGTTAAGCTATTAAAATGCTTAACAGTATATAAAAGTTATAGCTTCAGCAATAATAAATCAGTAATTGTCTGATGTCATATGTAGCAATACAGGTGCCATTTTCTCTTGAAACACTCAAATTACTTTAAATACATTTTGCTGATAATGCGTATGTTTATGTTTCACTTGTAATATGTGGTAATGTTTTACTGGTACTTTTACCTAAGTAAAAACAATATTCTGTATTTCTTCTTCCATTGAGAAAGTCAAGGTTGTAAAATATGAGAAGTTAAACGAGGCTTTTAGTAGAAAGTGCATTAACCCTTTAGGTCAAATCTTTCTCGGTGCGTAGACAGCAGGAACAGATTCATCTATATCAGTTGGTATGAACACATCATTGCACAGATGAACGCACCCAGGTGAACACCACACCCATATTGTACAATAATGGCTCTGAAATCTGAGCCTGATGAAAAGCATCTGTGACTGTTCTCCTCTCTTCTTCTGGTGATTAATGCTGAGCCAACTGTCCCAGCAGTATGTCATCGTGAGGTAAACTCAAAAACAATATTTGCTGCAGCGAGCATTCAACACGATGTGTACAGAGCAGCTTTCCCATATTCCTCCTGCAGAGGGTCACAATATGGCAGCTGGGTTTGTTTGCTCAGAGGACTTGTAGCTTGAGTGTGGAAAAGGTCTGCTCTCTGTTTGACATGGAGCTCACCAGAACACAAAGCACTGCCATTGCAAACGCACAGGGATTCACAATGTGGTTGTTCAGTTTAAATGTGGTTGTTCGGTTTTAATCTCCATTATGGCGCCTTTATGTTCTGTAATTATAGCACTGATGTGTGCACATGTTATAAATATGCATGTGTTTCTGTGTGTTTCTCAGCCTGGTGGTGCATGAATGAGACCTGTTTAGTCACTGCCTCGTGTGTTTGTCTGTGTCCCTGTTTGTGAGTTTGAGCCCATGTGTCAGGAGGTATTTTTAGCCCCACCTCTCACTGCAATGCAATGGCACTCATTTGCACCCCTCTGAGTTGCCCCCTACACCCTCCTCACTCTCCTCACCAGCCACCCTGTCCTCAGCGCCTTCCAGTCCACCACAGCATTCACTCTCACTGGAAGGAGGCAGCAAACAGCCTGCCTTAAAGTTTCATAAAAGGAAGATCCAGGAGTGGAGACAGGAGATCAGATTTGGGTTAACTTGGCAACAAAGTCCTCAGGCAAAGAATTCAAAATCCCTCCATTTCGTTAGCTTTAGTTTTTTCTCCCCTGAGCTTTGGACAATTTGAATATTAATTAAAATAATTAAAGAATAGCTATAATTATATGTATTCAGACAAGCAGGCCCGCCTGGGAACATAACATGGCTGTTTGAGGCAGCGATCAGCCAAGTTAAACTACTGTTTGAGCTAAAGACCGGTGGGGTGGAAGGGCTAAACATGTAATTGGTAAAGACTGTTGGGTGGAGGGCCAAACAAAGAAGATCAGAGCACATCCGATGGCGGTTAAAGTGAACAATTCCCAAAGCTCTATTGTTAGCAACTTGGAGAGATTGGAGAAGAAAGGGATGCCAGTCATTCAACGGCTGGCTTCGACAGGTGAGGAGAGGAGGGAGGGAAGGGGTGAGGAAAAAGGGAAGTAAAATCCTAGAGGGGCTGGAGTGACAGTTTGAACAGAAGGCGACAGTTGTAGAGGAGCCTCCCAAATGCCATAGCGGAGGCTGTAGTCCTCCACGCCGTCAGATGTGTGCATGTGTGTGTGTGTGTGTGTGTACAGATGAATAGCAGGGGATTTCTGAGGAGAGGGGGGAGAAACTCGACACCCAAAAAGAGTCTGCCCCCTCTCCCTCCTCCTCCACCTCCATCCATGAGGAAGAGGAGGCACAAGTGCGCCGCTACAGCTGAGAGGGTCTCCAGGGACTCCGCACTGTGTGAGGGGTCATCTGGAAACACCACCACCACCACCCGACATTCCCACCTCCCCTTAGCCTCCCTCACTCCTCACCCTCTCTCTCTCCACATTCCCTTGACAACACTGAGCTCATCCTACTGCACACACATCCAGCTGCATGATCACAAGGGCACTTATGGCAGGATAGGATTTGTTCAGCAGATACTTGTATCTCTGAGAGAGTCTGCACGGTGTCAACCAGCTAAATCAATCTGTTACAGGAAGAACATCACTGTGTTTATAAGGACTGCAAATACTGCTGAAAAAAATGTAATTGACATTCATGACATCATAGAAAACACACAATCAAACATATGAGAATTGCAATGAGTCCTTTTATGGCAGAATAACATTTTAAAGTCCCTATGAGGAACTCATATCTGGTTATGAATCAGTCTAAACCAAGTACTGATGCCTCACATCTTACCTACATCAGCAACTGAGACCACAGGTGAGGAGACTGGAGAAAACTATCCTGTCTTTTACAACGCCTTTGCCCGATCCTATCAATCATCGGAAACACTACAAAACGCTTTACAGCACACAGACCGGAGGAGACTATTTGTTGTTTACGAGCATGATCGATCCGCTGTTCTCTTTTTTACTATCCATGGTTGGAAGCAAGAGGATATGTTTCTTTAGATAATTTTAATAGTTTGTGTTTCTGGCTGAAAGGGTTTTGTGCAAATAAATGGTGTGTTTCTGTCACTCTCTTCCACAACAAAATGCTCATGCTAGACAAGTTCTTTACAACAGTAAGCAGTAACACTTTAGTCCACGTGCGCTGCTACAATCAAAATAAAATGAAAGTTCCTCGGAGTTGCTGAACTAGAATGGCAATGTAGTTCAGTTGACTTTGAGTTATCTCAAAAACTATTAGGGGAATTTTCACAACATGTTGATAACGTTCACGGTCATATTATGTCCTTATAATTTCAGCACGACCATGAGGTTGACATTTGTGTTTCTTTGTGAAAATTTGATTCAGACATTCATGTCCTCCCCTGGGAGAATAATGACTTGGTGATCCCCTGATTTCTTCTGTAGAACCATCATCAGCTTACACTTTATGTTATGACCAAATGTATTCTAAACTATGATATTCCTACCAGCATTTGCTATAGTTAAGTGCAAATTTTTCATATGTTAAAACGCAAACACGCTCAACAGAGGCTTGAGGATTGATTGTGCCTGAGAAGGGGCTTATAGAGCTCAGAGCGTGGTTGCTTACTCTTAATCTTGCTGAGACAGTCTATCAACAATCTTAACTACGAAAATAGAAACACAACAGGGAACAAGCAAAGATGACAGAAGAGCTCTGTGGAAAGTGAGAGGAGCTGACACGACTGTTTTCTTCACTGAACACCTAAAAACAGAGCTCCAGGACTCTGACGCACACCCTGACCCCCCAGCCACAAACCTCCCCCTGGAGCAGACACTGACCCTGCGACCCCTGACACCTCCGCTGCTCCAGGATCTTCTCTAGGGGCCAATCAAATACAATCTGCCCAGGGCCTGTGACATGGATACTGAAAGAGCACAGACAAGTCACAGTAAACAGACATTAGAGGCGGAAACACAGGAGTGCATGCAGAGTCGTACATTTACACAGACACACACTCTCACACATGCATACATGTATGTTTAAACCAAACCTGGACCTGAAGTCACACATGCATGAGAAAATAAAAGGTATTTGGAGGCAAAAGGAGCTCTGGCGTTCTTGAGGGGTTTGTTTGACCATTTCAAATCTGAGACATTTATTGCTTTTGGATGTTCTCAGTGAAAAAGACAGTGGCAGAGATGTTTCAGAGGGTAGTATGCATGGTATGTGGTTTAACACCGGTTCCCAACATACTGCAAGCCTCGCATTCTGCAACTGATCTGTGTTGTCTGAATCCTGCAGCCCTGCACAGCTGTCAGGCCATGACAGGGGGTGGACAGGCTGCCTATGGGTGTGTGTGTATGTGTGTTGTCTCTTGCCTTTGAGTGGAACACTTCCATTTCTGATTCCAGTGTTGTTTCTGACTAAATTGATGTCAGAGAGGTGATAAATTCAAGTTGCATATTTAAAACGACAAGGCAATAGATCATCTGTCAGCCTTCCTGAATACAAATTTTGGATGAAAATACTAATTTTCTCTGTTTAATGCAATAGTTCTTTTGAAAAGTAATATATTTTAACTTTTAACACACTTTTCCCTTTGATGAAAAGCCCCTCTCTTCTTCTTGACATACCATTGATGTTTCAAGCAATGCAATCTTTTTCTTTCGTTTTATATTTCTTAACCTATCACATCAAGTGCTTTCTTGTCCTTGCTGATTCATAAGCATAATACAACTTGAACTTCTCTCTCTCTCTCTCTTTCTCTTTTTCTCTACTAGTCTCTCTCTCCCCAAGTGAATTCCTCACAGGATCAGACCTGCTTTTTATGCTCCACTGGTTTTTACTCAAAGCCAGAATGAATAGAGAGGGTGGAGGGAGAGAAGTGGTTTTAAGTGACAACACACCGAAACTTTATGGAGGAACTGAACATATTTTGTGAAAAGGTAAGAAATGAATATGAAAAAGGAGAAGAGAAAGTAAGACACAAGAAGAATAGGAGAGGAGGGTAATACTGAAAAAGGTCATTAATTCTGCAAGAGGATTTGCAGTTGCCCAGACAACGAACAAAGCAGAGCCAGTTGGGCGATGTGCACAACAGAAAAGGCTGTAAAGAAACATGAATAAACTCTGGAGAGTGAGAGAGCAAGAACTGAGAATTACTGTGTTCATCAGCGGGATCATTTCTAAGAAAATCAGTTTTGTCAGTGAACATTTTGGGTAATAACTTTCAAATATCCACAGTGATTTCTTTATTGTCCCTTTAATTTCAGCTCAACTTCATCACCATCCTTTTATTTCTTTTGAATTACAGGACAACAAGGTTTAGCAACAAAACCTATTTAAAACAAACTCCACTGAACCAGAAAACATGAATAAATTATGATCACATCGTGGCTAAACCGAAAGAAATAACTGCTCACAGAGTTATTTACGTTTATGGTGAGGACTGAGGGAGGAACGCTTAACCATTAAACACAAAGAAAGAGGGGCACTTAGGATTGGTTTAGCTCTGAACTGAAAAGTGATGAGAAAGTGTTAATGATATGCAGAGAGAATGAGGCCAGGCCAGATGAAAGTCCCACTACAGTCTTTATAAACACAAAGAAACTTGGAGAGAGATGGAGGGAGGGTGAAGGGGTGAGGATAGGAAGGTGGCGGGTGTGAGATTAGGAGGGTCTGAGTGAGGCAGGAAGAGAACAAAACTTAAAACTCAAACTAGAAATTAATAAAATCTATTGGGAAAAACAGAAAAATAGAGTATGTTTTGCATTTCTGTGTGTGCATATGCATATAGCAAATTAAGCTACTGCATTATATTTCTATTTTCTCCTTAATATCAATACAATTTCAAAAACACACATTAGAAACAAGTATTAAAACACATTCATGTTACACATCAGGACGGGTGTTTCAACGTCTCTAATGCCAAATGCAGGGCATCAGCAGCAGAAGATGTATTCAGATCATTTTCTTAAGTAAAAGTAGCAATAAGATACTTCAAAAACACTCCTTTGCAAATTTGAGTCCTGCGGTCAGTTGACTCCAAGGAAATACAGATGATTTAGCAAAAAAAAAAAAAAAAAGCAAAA
>JAQLOL010000025.1:10957485-10970344 GCA_029783665.1 Naso thynnoides | reverse complement strand
TCAGCTCCCTGCCTGTTAATTTGTGTTGGGCAGGAAGAAAGGAAGAAAGACGGAGAGGGATAAAAATGTGGGTGTGATTGCATGTGTTTCTGTTGCAAGCTTGTTGCCCTGTGTTTGTGCATGCCTCTGTGCTTGCAGGGAGGTGGAGGTGGCCTTATGGAGGGGTCAGCAGTGGGCTTCAGTGGGTGTGCAGTGCAGCGGGCAGTGACATTTCCCACCATATGAAAATGGTTTGTTGGACAGAGGGGAGAATGAACAGAGGAGATGTAGCATTGTTAGACTGTTAGGTGGAGGAGGTGTGTGTGTGTGTGTTTGCAAGAGAGGGGCTTTGCTGTTTGCCAATAGATAGAGAAGCAATAAAAGGCAATTTTCTCCCTCTCCATCCCTCCCTATCTGCCTCTGTAGCAAAGGCAGGGACATAAAGTGAGGAGGAGCCCCGAGTGTGGGTCACAGTCCCTCACGACGAGCACAGGTCTGCTGGGTCCCCATCTAATGGCCATCTGGCTGTTAATTCTCCTACAGCGTCCCATGAGAGCCGTTGGCCTGGCGTAGCTGCTTTTTTATCAGCAGTGCAGTCCAGCAGAGGAGACGCAGAAAATATTAAATTGCTGGATAAACCAGTTGTGAGTATAATTGCACATGTACACACTTGGGGCAACAGTTTTCATTGATTAGTCTTTTGTCTTGGCAGGATTAGGAGAAAATGAGGTTACTGGCATAATGTGGTTTGCGAAGAAGTACGCTCAGAGCAAAGTAATTTATCTGACAGAGTGTGTGAAACGATTGCTCGCTACTTCCTTTGTTTCAGTCTGTAGAGATTTTAAGAGTCAGCAAAGGAAGCCTTTAAAGGCCATTTTTTATGAACGTAGCAAGAAAAAATGAACTAAGTCAAAGACGCACAGATGGATGCTTGTGTGCAGTTTCACACACACACACACACACACACACACACACACACACAGAAGCAACAGTTTGTCCTGTCTGGTTGATCATTGACCTCAGTCCGTTGTCCTTATCTGGGTCATTGTCTTCAGGCAGACAGCCTTTGTGACTCTGTCTTTGTGTTTCTGGTTGTTGACTCTTCTGAATAGACTTTAGCAGGCGGATCCTGCACAGCAACTAAATTTCATGTTTTGCACAGTTGCTTGGTTTTGTTAGCAGTGTGGCTAATGTGGTTACTGGCTACTTAACCACATGAAAGAGCACAATGATGAGAAGGTGTTTCCAGTTAGTGAGAATTTCTTTTATGTGACTTTTCCCTCTCTTTCCGGCGATCATGCATTAGGCAGCAATTCCACTAAATTCTGTGTTTTCTAATAATTGGCTCCCAGCTGACTGAGCCTGAACCTCGCGGCCTGTGGAAGAATTCATTTAACTCCAGAGAAATGACACGCTTACTCGCCTCCTCTTTCTACAATCTTCCTCTAATGGGAAATGAAACCAATGGTAGGCAGGACTGCACTGTCCGCCCTGTTTTCTCAAACCAATTTCTCCATGAGTCTAGACAGCTGGATGTTTCAATTGCATTTCCCTTATGTGTGGTGGTCACATGCAGTGCGAGCGAAACAGGACTGTAAGAGAAACCAATTCATTGAGAAATGGCTGGTGACACTTCAAAGCGTAATCCGGGATGTGCTGGAGTTTTAGTTGTCAGTGACTCTTCAAGTCTCTATATGATTTTCTCTCTGTGAATCCTCCGTCTCTAAAGGCCTTCTCTCAAATTAGACCCCACCCCTCCACTCCAGAACGCCTTCACTCCCCCTGTCCCTCCATCCAGCATACCTTTGATCCCCTAATTGATCATTCTGGCAATCTGTCTCTCTCTACATCTAACATGGAACACACACTTTCCTTCTTCGTCTTCTATCTCTCCAGTCCCTTTGAAGCAACACTGGATGTTTCATTTATTCACTCCCCTTGCCCCGCCTTCCTCCGCTCATCCATCTCATCCTCAGCCTCCCCTCTGCTGTCGTCCCTGTGAGTCTCCACGTTTATCTGTTTGCTTTTCCCGTCGAGGATGCCCTCATTAGATAACATTGCTACCTGGATTTAAGCATACTGGGGTCATATATTAGCTGCTGAGGCTTCTTCAAAGTATCTGCAGCCGCATCTTATCTCTGTAGGCCATGTCATGCTAGATTCCTCAATGTATCTTGGAAACCCGCAGAAATGCTTTAAAAATAATCTATTAGGCCTAATTATTTTGTGAAAAATGTAGTCAAATGTTGAAATGGGCAAGTAACGTCTGACCAACTACCTAATGTATTATTCCTCATCTGTAATACATATTTTATGGTTCAGAAAAAATGAAATACTCTTACTGAAAGAATTCTTTGCTGATTTAGCACTGCGCTTCTATAAAAATGTCAGAATTTGTTGAACATTTTAAAAAATCTAAATTGAACCAGCAGAACCAGAGATAGTAACTTTTTTATTCCACCTGAACCTGGTGGCTTCATTACCCACGATGCAACTTGACGGTGAACATTTTACTCTGAGATTAGTGTGATTTATGCTAGTAGCAGCTAATGTAGCCTTGAGCTGTTAGCCTCAGGAAAAAAACGTCTCATTCACGCATCTTTCTACCTCCTTGCCCGCAGATTTCTTTCCATTTTTAATCTTGCAGACTTCAACCAACATGGCCTTGAGCTACTCCACTTGAGGCAATTTGTCAGACTTCGTTTAGCTCCCTCTGGACTCAAAATAGCCTTTTATACAACTTTTTTCCCATGTGCAGCGTTCCTCTCCAACACCTGTAAACAAACTTTGATGTGTGAGACTGACTCCTCCTTTAAATCACCAGTTAAGTTATTGATCAAACGAGCAGTAGTTGCTAATGTTGGATCCAGTGAGCTCAAACCAGCTTGTGAATCACGTCAAGCTCCTTCACACGTCCTATTGATTCTGGAAAAAATAGAGGAGCCTGATGAAAGCTGGAAACTCTCACAAACTTAAAAGCCGGAGTGCGCTCTGTTCTTCCCCTCTCGCTCTTTTCTATCTCTCATTGCATTTTTTTCATCACTGTTCAAATCCTCACACTGTGGTGCGTTTCGTCTGAGTTGCTGCTAGCACACACTGTGCCTCTTGTGGCTCCGTTATACTACTAATAATTACTAATGGCTTGTGGCAAGGTGAGTGCTTTTGAAACCTTGCTGGAACACAGAAAGGAAATTGTGTTCAACATCAAAGGTGGCCCTCTTTTTTTACTTACATTTCCTCTTTGTATGATGAATTTGAGTTGTAACGACATCCTGATGGAGGGGGGCGGATCTGTCGTTCCCTCCCAGGGGTTTGGAGGGGAACATTAGCATCAAGAAACTGTGTGTGATGTGTAATTTAGCTCATTTTAGGAGTCTTGTCTGTGTCGAGAGGGAGGAGGAGGAGGGCTTCAAGTGTGATAGAGGTATCAGCCTGTGCCCGAGGCTTTTTCAGAGATGAATTGTGTCTGTGTGAGTGTGTGTTGCTAAAGTTTCAGCAAAGCCCAGACGCAATTTTTGGATCTTATTTTGCTCTTGTGTGAGTGTGTTTCTTTGTTTGCCTACTGCCGAAGCTAAACATTAAACAGCTCTGAGACATCTGAAAGTCTTCTCGCTCTCTCTCTCTGCTCAGCTGTCGTTCATTAGAAATGAGCAGGAGACATCTGTGAGAGGGCTGTGTGTTGGGCCTGACTGTTTTTCTCACTTTGACTCAAAATGCTGAGTCTCGCTGAACTCATTCCTGACTGACCTGATCTCTCTGGGATTTTTCTTTCTGCACTGTTCTGTTGCTCTCCAGGCCATCCCTCCTTCTTTCCCACCCTGCTTCCATCCCTCTCCCCCCTTTCCTGTTCCCTCTCTCTGTTACAATGCCTGTGCTCTCTTTATGAATACTTGTCACCCTCCTGTGGGCAAAGATTTGCCTTTGTCCCATGCCCGCTTGCCATTCTAAATCTCTGTGTTCGATTAATGGAGGGATTTTTTTTTTCCACAATCACGGCATTCTTTTGTATCTCTGTCTCTGGCTCCTTTCTCTCTCCCCATTGTGAGAGTAGCACTGTGCTGTCACATGCCTCTTCTTTCTCCTTTTCACCTCATCCTCCCCTCTGCTTCTCACTTGTTTCCTGACAGGTGGCAGCGAAACTGTGCAAATTGAATTCAGAGACTTGGGCCGCGGCTTGCCATTGCACTGCAGCTCGAAAACGACCTCATTGTCGAATAGATCGACCCACATTCTGCTGCTGCGCTGTCATCGTAACATGCTAATGCCACCACATATCTGCTAGATTCTCATTACGAGTCAAACACCCACACTAAGAGTAAGGTCAAAGTCAGAAGTAATATTCTGTCACTGTGGTGGTGAAAGTTGTTTTTCCTGCAGCAGATGACTCAAGCTCACTTTTAGTTCAGGCGAGAACAGTCTCTCATTAACTTACTTTCACTAGATCGTGAAATGGCACTCCTTTCATTCCAGCTGGATTATGCTGAGAAAAAGAGCTGAGAACAGTCTCACTTCATGTACTGACATGCATGAAAGTTCAAGTGTCTACCAACAAAACAGTATTTTAGTTGCCAGTTGATGTCAGTCAAAACCAGTTTCCCAAAGAACACTAAATACACTCTCTTGCAGCGTTTTTCCTTGCGTGCACAGAGACAACTCACTCTTTGATTCACAGGATGCAGCTAATGAACAGGCACATCAGCGAAGATCCCATTGTTGGCCAGAGTTGCTAACAAGGTGGATAACAAGGCTGGCACTTGGTGGGATGTTTTGGTGTTGTGCGCACTGTTTTAACCTTCATATTTTAGCTCATACAGAAGCGCAGCTCTTGTCATGCAAGTGGTTCAGACAGTCTACCTCCTCCTGTGCTGCGTTGTCACTCTTAATGTATCTGATCAGGCTTATTCCCTTTTGATTGCCTCTGTAAATGCCCAATTATTTGAGCATAATGATAGAGTTAAAAAATGTTCCAAAATTGATAGTGTTTTATACTGTTTCAGACAGACCGATAAATTTTGGATCTACCTTGTTGCGGTTTATGATCGCTCACTCAGATGCCAATGTCACCTTTTCCACATCGTTTCACAAGCGTTTAATTGGTGTCAATGTTGGATGATTCAGCTGCCATGAAGTTAAAAACAAGCAACATTGATCTGAAAGCACTGAAACATTAAAGTGATGGCTACAGAAGAGCTTCTGAATAGACTTTACTCCTTAACAAAAAAACAATTATGCACATAGACTGAGTTTGTTAAGGCAAACCATGATGCACTGTGCATTTATTATTTACTATCACAAAGATTAAGTCTGTTGAAAGCAAGTAATCGGGAAAGATCAGGAACCACCCTAAACATTTAGGGATTCTGTAGGTAAGGAAGTTTATTAAAGATTTGTGAGCATATGTGCTGACCAGAATATTTAACAGATGAAAGGTTAACTTTGTCAGTAGTTAATAAAGAACTACAAAATCAAAACACTGTTTCCAAGTTACCAAAATCACAGTAGCATTCATACACTGCAGTTTCTTTTTCTTTATTGTTGCTTTCATGCCTGCAGTGAGCTAAAATCAGCTGATTTGTTGTGCAGGCTGATTCATTCAGGAACCATTCAACACTATCCAGTACAAACACGTACAATGTGACCAAAACAGCCTGTTCCCTCTGGCTGTGGGTGCAGATAACTGTCTCTTAAATAACTAGATTTTTAAACGTTTTTTGGTGTGTTATTACTCTGTGCTTTTGACGGCATTGTAGTCTGTGATATATGTGAATATTCAGAGTTTATTTGAAAATTTTAGATGTGCTTTGATTTGCATAGATGTTTTTTTCATCAGTAATGTGTGCCACCTCCACATATCTACAGTAATGTTCCATGACCACAACATCAAAAAAAAGGGAAAGAAAACCAAAGGAAAATGTGTCTCTGTCCGCCAGCTCTGTGTAAATGCTTTGTCTCCACATTATCGATAGCTTTGTGTGGCTGCTGTTGATAAGAGCATTCTTCATTTGCCAGACCAACCTGTGGTAATCAGTCACCATTTGTCTCTGTCTGCCATGCAGATATGCTGAGCACTGCTGCAACTGGTGTGGTCTGCTCCCCAGCATAAAGCAGCAACAAAAAAGAGAAAAGAAGTTTTACTCTGTAGTTGAGATTGATTTCAGCTTTATGTTGCTGCATTTTAATGAACCCAACTTTATTGCATTCATTTTTTCCCCCAGTTTGCACTACCCTCGAGCCTTGGCTCATGTGCTAAACCGCTGCCAGTGTTGTCTTCTGAATAAAATTTGCCCTGCGTCGTGTTGTTGCACAGTGCTGCTTTATGATACGGCCCTGCTGTGCCTGTGCTGCCAGGAAGGTATTTTCAAAAGGGGTGTTTTTTGGCTGGAAAGCTGATCTGTCTTGATGAGTCATGTGATATTCAGCACCACTAAACTATTCCTGGAAGCATGTTTTTGTCCTTTACAATCCCCTTACCATGCTATAATCAGTGCTTCATCGTGATTCACCACCTCCTTCAGTCATCCATCAGTCACTCACTACACTTTCTCTTTGCCTTGCTGCTGCTGTTTAATTAGTTTTTCTGACACGGCCGCTGCGCTGTCCTCTCCTTCAGCCCTGATTACCTTGTTTTAAGTGACTCAGCTATTCTTCTCTCCTGCTTCCTCAACCCCTGGTAAAACGAAGAAAAACAGATTCCACAGTAGTGACTGGCACTTCCCTGTATAGATGAATACTGTGACACACAGCCAGAGAATTTGATGACTAGTGTATGACCAACACTATGACCAGTATTAGGGTATAAGACTAGACTTAACCCATATCTTCCTGGCACATAATTAGATCATCTGTAGGTGTCAGTGTAGGTAAGTAACTGTATTTTCACTTTGAAGACCAAATGTCTCTTTCTCTTCAACTTCCATGTTCACATGAGTAGTTGTGTTGTTTTCTTGCTCTTCAGGTGAAGGAAATGTTATACCATGTCTTATTTGAATATTCTGCTAAAGCAAGGTTAAGGAAATTCTTTGAAGATGAGAAAAGGGACCCCATGGGCATATTTGTGCAGCCGAACAACTTTTTACCAGCCTTGGAGTGGGTCTTCAATAAAAACAAGGAAACAGTGGCCCTACAGCAAACAGCGTTTTCCTTACACCATCCGTGAGTCACACAGAAACAAGTCTGTTTTCAGAAAAACATCAAATGACCTTGTCTCTGTCTAGTGCAGTCTCACTCTTCAAAGTGTTGTGAAGATTGAAGATTAATTCACGTTTCCTCCTCACCAGGACTCAGAGGGTAGTGGTGCGTAAGACCTCGCCAGCTTCCTCACACGCAGACGGAAATCCAAAACAAAGAGCTCACTACTTTCTTTCCCCTGGCAGCCATTAGTCACGTCTGACTGAGGCAGAGTTTCACTCTATTTGTCTGTGATTGAAAATTTCACATGTTGAGGTCTGTGCACAAGAAAGAGAGACAAGACAAGAAAGACATTGTAGCGAAGAGACAAGGCTTTATGCATTTTTAGTCTGTTTGACGTCATTGTTGACTGCTTAATTGTTAAAAAAAATAAAAAATCTAAAAAAGGAACTGATGAGCTTGCAACCACACGATTCTGATGAATTGGACAATTTAGAACTGGTTCTCAACTGGAACCGGTTATTGAAAAAAAGGTAAAGTAATTAAATTTGTACTTGGAGGACTTAAATGTTTCTGCGAAAGTTAATGGCAATTAAATCGCACTAACTTTAAGTTCACCGGGGCACTGGGGAAAAATACCACAATTGTGTGCATATGTTGTATTGGAAACATAAACCTTTGTGTCAGTTTTTCTAGTGGATGCTGTAAGAACTTTTCGCTTTCAACTTAGTCTGAAGTATATTTTTTAGTCAGGGTAACATACATGTTTGTACTTGGGCCTGACCGATATATCAGTTTGTCGTTGTTTTTGACTGATATTAGCCCGAAAAAGATATATTGATATTGGCGTTTATGTTCTCTGATATGTGCATATATTAAAAACTGTTTTCTAAAGCTGTAAAAAAAGTGCTTGGACTAATGATTTAAAATGATGTACTTATGTACTTTGTGCAGCAGGGGGCAGACCATTTTTTCATAGGTAATAAGTGAAGTGTGTACTATTCAGTGTGCTGATGTTTGGAATAAAGTTTGTTAAATGATAAGATATCCTGCTTCCATTACATATCTTTGTCACAAGTATATAACAGATAAATATATATACACTCGCCGACCTTTAGACACGTAGACATGGTCAAGATGACCTGTTGAAGTTGAAACCGAGCACCAGAATGGGGAAGAAAGGTGATTTAAGTGATTTTGAACGTTGCGTGGTTGTTGGTGCCAGACAGGCTGGTCTGAGTATTTCGGAAACTGCTGCTCTACTGGGATTTCACACGCAACCAGAGAAAATATCTAATGAGCAGCAGTTCTCTGGGCGAAAATGCCTTGTCGGTGCTAGAGGTCAGAGGAGAATGGCCAGGCTGGTCCAAGAAAGGCAACAGTAATTCAAATAACCACTTTTTACAACCAAGGTATGCAGAAGACCACACTGGGTGCCACTCCTGTCAGCTAAGAACAGAAAACTGAGGCTACAATTCACACAGGCTCACCAAAATTGGACAATGGAAGATCAGAAAAACGTTGCCTGGTCTGATGAGTCTTGATTTCTGCTGCGACATTCAAATGGTGGGGTCAGAATTTGGCATAAACAACATGAAAGCATGGATCCATCCAGCCTTGTATCAACGGTTCAGGCTGCTGGTGGTGGTGTAATGGTGTGGGTGATTTTTTTCTTGGCACACTTTGGGCCCCTTAGTACCAACTGAGCTTCGCTTAAACAATGCAGCCTACCTGAGTATTGTTGCTTACCATGTCCATCTCTTTATGACCACAGTGTACCCATCTTCTGAAGGCTACCTTCGGCAGGATAACGCACCGTGTCACAAAGCTTGGATCATCTCAAACTGGTTTCTTGAACATGACAATGAGTTCACTGTACTCCAGTGGACTTCACAGTCTCCAGATCTCAATCCAATAGAGCACCTTTGGGATGTGGTTGAACGAGAGATTGGCTTCATGGATGTGTAGCTGACAAATCTGCTGCAACTGTGTGATGCTGTCATGTCAATATGGACCAGAATCTCTGAGGAATTTTCCCAGCACCTCGTTGAATCTATGCCATGAAGAATGAAGGCAGTTCTGAAGACAAAAGGGGGTCCAACCCGGTACTGGCAAGGTGTACCTAATAAAGTGGCCAGTAAGTGTATAGTATTTTTATATTTCAGTATGGGTAAAGGGGAATGACTGACAGATCAAACATCCCACTTCTGCTGCCGAACGTTTCACAGCCACGCTGCTGCTGCTCCTCCAACAACTCTCACCCAACATTCGTATGTTTGGCTGCAAAGAAGTGTAGCGATGAAGTGATTTGGGGCTCCAAAATCAAAATGGAAGGAAAACCAATCCATGTGAAACCCATTTTGTAAATTTGCAATTTTCTGGCTTGTAATTTATTTCAGCTCTTGAGTCTTGGATGTTGATTTTGTAAATGCAAAAAAATGTGGTCTCAATATTGACTATGATTGATTGCCTTACTTGGGTTTGAGTTTTTGCATGTTCATTTTTATGTACTGACACAGACTTAAACTAATGACTGTCTGGAATGTAGGAAATCACCAAAAAGTCTTATCCTTAGCAGTGATGTAATGCAGACACAGATTGTAGTTAATGGGCTCAAACATGCAAACCTACCTGAATAACCCTTACGGTCACTACTGATGTTTGGACTGGCTTTATTTTACAACTGGAAAGAATAACGAATGCAAACACAAGAGACCCGCTAGAAAACACGCTAACCAGTGCCAAGGCAGGCCTGCCAGTTTTTTATTGAAGCAATCTAATTATAGAGGCTCTGGCAGACCATCTTTAATGATGCAATGGCTGCTAACTAAAAAAAAGGCCTGCCTGTCTCTCTGCTCTCGACTCCGTTGCACTCTTGTCAGTCATGTTTTGTTGTGCGGGGCAGAAACAGCAGCTGCTCATAAGTATTCATTAGTCCTGCGTATGGCTTAACGGAGACAAAATGTGAGAGTATAGTTTGGGCTCCACACTGCGCTGCCTCCTCCAGAACACAGCGGGCCCTTCTCTCCTCTCTCTGAGCACAAACCACAGCTGTTCAACACCACTTGACTTTTCCAGCAACAATGTTCTCAGATGGCTGCGGCCACGTTTGGTCGCCAAAACATTTGTCCCATTGGTTCTTCTTCTCTTGTTCATACCTTCATCTTTCTACATTGTGTAGGATGAAGTTCATCCTCCAGTTTGCTTCATTTACAAAATACTGATGAGGTGCCGCCAGGGATGTTTGTTGACGATGGTTGTTATGGCGATTGCCTCCAATTTGTTACCCCGGTCATCAGAGTCTGATTTCGCACACACAATTTTAGTCCCCATATTTCAGCATTTTGTCATCTGGCACACTCACACACCCACTCGCTCATTTGGACAACTTGATTGTTTTTCTGAATGAAAAAAAAAAAGATGTCTGCCTCTCTTTCTCTCTTTCTCCATCTGGTTTTTCCCTACTTGGAACACATGCACCGTGTATCGGTTGCGTTGTGTCTCCCACTCAGGACAGCTGCACTGGCAGTCTGTCCCTGAATTCTCCTCTATGCCCACATGCACGCCCCATGCACCCATGTAAACACACACCAGCAAAGTCATAAGTCACCCCCTCTAGACCACCTCCCCCTTCCCAAATACACACACATGTACCCATGTTATCGCTGCTCTTGTTGCATCCTCTTCACCCGGCAGTGCCTGCACTAAATCTCCTCTACTACTCTCTCTGTTTCCATACATTCCCCCTCGTCGACTCCCCCCCGCTCCAATTTTCTTTCACTACAGCTGTGTGTCAGCTGTCGGCCCGTCCCAGTCTAGTCGGAGATGAAGCCGAAACACAGAGGGTCTACAGGGAAGACAGCCCGGTCTCTCTGTCTCCCCAGCTGTCATTCCCACTTCAGACTTCCACTTATCATGAGCTTTCTTTCCTCCCTCTTGCTTCATTACTGGAAGTTTTCCTCAATCACATTTAAAAGTAAAATACACACTTGGGATAGAGCAATGAAATGTGCTTATTTTTCTGGATGATTCACATATTCATTTGGTAAATTATGTTGGCGTTGTCAGACAAAAAGCATAGAAATTTGTCAGAAAGGAGGCTGCGAGCAGCATGTCATAAAAAAATGTCCATACATTCAGTTGCCAGTTTATGAAGTGTATCTGGCGAAAACAATGCTGTCTAATACTTCAGCCTTGCAGTAAATCATACTGTCATGTAGTCTATAAAGTTTGTGTTATGTTGAAACAGTTGTAGAGAGTCAATTAAGAGATCGTTTTGGAGGCGGCAGTTTATTTTTTCATCACCTCTCTCTGAGTCACAACACAATTCAGCAACTCCACTGACTACATCCTCCAAAATAATAATTTAGTTTACTCAGCACCTCTAAATCTGAATTATACCCTTTGTGCAGTCAGGGCATTTGAATGAGACTGCATTAGTTTTAGCTAGATGTACCTAATAAACTGCAGTGTGTGGGTGGTTTGGTGAGATTTTAAGCTCTCAAGGATTTTTAAAGTCACTCAACATCACTTGTTAATTTTTTGGCTTTTATTTCTTCAGTCTTTCAGCTTTATCTTGTTATTTATTCCAATAAAGCATCCCCAACTGTGTGCTCTAAATTTTCTCTGTCCCATTATGGAAAATTATGTTTGAAATCAGTAATTTGGAGAAATTATCAACATTTCAAATACAGTTAGAATTAAGTTCTTTGGGAGTGAATAGGGCCTGCTAATTATACCATCCTCAATAACCAGACTGTTTGTGTCCTTTCTAAAGACTGCAAAGTATTATTGTATCCCAGCATACTACTGCCAGAGAGAAAAACAAATTAGCGTGTGAAAGTGGCCTTTGTTGTATGGCTTTGTGCTCGCTCCTCCGGGATTTGGCCCATTGCTGAGCTAGGCATGCAAAACGTTGAGAAATGAATGACTTGGAGACATGCTACATGCTTTGGACTAAGAGGATTTGATTGAGAGAGCCGTGTTATCGACTGAGATGGTGATGCCTGTGAACCCAGCAGCCTCAGGCTAGAGTTGTATGTGTGCACTTGTGTAATATAAACTGTATGTGGGAGTGAAAATAAAATCATTTGTTGGCTGAAGGTTGTTGATGCAGTTTCAACGAGCACAGATGAGGATCCTTAAGCGGATGTAGATCTAAATCTCTCTTTTTCTGCGGCAGGTATGCCTGTGGTCATCAGTGCATCTCCGGACAGGTAACCAGGTGTGTTGCTGCTGCCATGGCCTCGCCAACTCTGCGGCTGTTTCCCGTCACTGTGCTCGCAGTTCTGGTGGGGCTGGTGTCGTCTTCAGAGGACCATGAGTGGCACTTTAACCCAGGTGGGATACATGCATGCCACAAAGAGAACATTCAAATTGATAATGTAAAAAATCTCCTCCCAATTTTATGTCTGTTTCTTTTTCTTTCTTTGACTGTTATGTCCCTCCATCAAAGCTACCTCATATGAAACAGTTTGGCTGGTTGTTTTTTTTCCCCACAAACTCAAACATGCTTTCATTTCATTTCAAACCTCTTGCCCTCCTCTTTCCCCTTTCGTCCTCACGTCCACACGTCCACGGGCACAGCAATTGTCTCGACCCGCTGCTCTGACATTCTCCTCACATTCTCAGATCAGTAAAGCTCATTCTCCCTCCGCTATCAACAGGCTATCCTGTGTCCTTCCCCCGTCTGCCAGCCAGTCGTGTGTAATAGGAGAATGAGAAAGCTAGGCAGTCCCCCCCCCCCGGCTCG
>JAQLOL010000025.1:10922389-10957385 GCA_029783665.1 Naso thynnoides | reverse complement strand
CCCCCCCCCCCCGGCTCGTCAGGACCGCTAATGCACAGGCAGCTCATGAAAGTGTCACTCAAAATGTCGGGGGAAAGGGAACGCATGAGGGGTTAGTAAATGAGAGAGCCAACCAGGTGTAACCAGAGGGAGAGTGTTTGCAGCACACTCAACCTTCTGACTGCGGCAGCCAGACTGTGGCTGCAAGTATTGGTTGTATTTTTAAATGATATGCTGATAATTTTCTCAATTTAAAGAGAAAAAAGCAGCAAATCCTTATATTTGAGACATTTTCTGACACATTAGTAGATTATTTTTAATGGAGTTGATGCAGTGAGTTATTCAGTCAGTTAGGTTGATACTTAAAAATGCTTGTGTATGGCCCCCGTGATGTCACTATTGGTCTTTTTGTCCGCCAGTTTGAGCCTGACTAAAATATCTCACAACTGTCAAGTGAATCACCAATTCAGGATAAATTTTTACCTTTGGTAACCCCGTAACTTTAAATCTTCTTCCCCCAACAAGATTCTCAATAAAAACTGTGCTTCTTTGGTATTACAAAAAACTAATTATCTCCTCCCTGAGCCTTTTTTCTGTACAGTCAGCATACTAACACATTAAGGTAGTGAACACGGTAGACATTGTACCTGCTGAACATCTGCATGCTAGCCTTGTCATTATTAGCATGCTGAGATTAGCATTTAGCCCAAAGCAACACTGATTCTAAAATATTCCTGGTTCCAGCTTCTTAGTTGTAAGTTATTGTCCCTTTTCTTAATCTTTTGTCACCTTTTGTAATGTTAAATGAATATTATTGGGTTCTGAGATGCCATGTTGGTCTTAAAGCTGGGTTGGGCAACATCTGGAAATCAAGCTAGCTATAGCATGAGACTCCTAAGAAGGCAAATCCGATGGCCCCTCCTCTCCATGTCTTGCTCCGTAGCTCTTACTCTACCCTCACATTTTATTTCCTTTGTCCCCCGCTTATTTTGTGATACATTGTCTTTCTTTTTTTGAAATGTATTGCCGTGTGTTCAGTTGTTGCTAAAGCTACAAGAGCAAGTTTTCCTTCTGGATCTTCCACTGCTGTATCTGGCTTTCACTAGCTGAGGGGACGTGAACGTGCATCAACCTTTAGAGGGCAGCCAATAGGAACACACACTCTTGGAGAAGTGTCCTTCAATGTCTTCATTTTCTAAAGCCTAAATGTAGAGCCAAAGAGTGGTGCAGAGGTCTGGTGTTCTTTCAGACCACCTGAATTAAGATATGCTGAAAAAAATAAAAGATGGGAAATTTTGCCAAATGACAAAAAAAAAAAATTAACTGCATACCTCAAATTTAAATGAGTGCTAAATTGTGATTTTTACTTTTTGTATACATAGACTGAACAATGAAGTGATAAATGAAGAAAGTATTTGTCAGATTTATCAACAATTGATATAATCATTAGTTGAATCCATAATTAAAAGAGTGAGATTTGCCTTTTAAATGACTGATTTATGGATCGACTGATCATGTCTGCATTAAATTACTCTAGGATTTGTAGCAAGAGTTATGGACAGCTGGAGATAGATGGACACACACACAGACACCCACACAGTTGATGTTTAAAGAACTCAGTCCAGCTTGAAAGTGTGAGCAGAAAGGTTTAGAGTGTGGGCTAAATTTTTATTTGAAAAAATGACAAAAAGAGAAGGTGAAAGCAGAGGACGCAGAGCAAAGTGAAAAGATTGCAGATGGCAGGGTGCTGACTGGCGATGTGTGATGATGGTGGTGTAATGAAATAGGCACCTGTCTGCAGGGTGGGGATGAAGTGTGTGTGTGTGTGTGTGTGTGTCTGTGCTGCACCCGCTGGGGTTTTTAGGGTTTGTCATCCAGTCCAACATTCCTGTCTGCTGACTCAATGACAGAATCTGAATTAGACGCCCACCCACGCCTCTTTCTGTCACCCTCAGCCTCCCCTCCATATCACTGTCAGTACCCCTTTCCGCTTAATCACTACCCTCAACCCCCCGCCCCACAAATCCAGCATCTCCTCCCCGTGACTGACTTCAGATAGCCGGCTCGTTGTAATCCCTGCCTGGGTCCACACTATCTGGATCATTTGATAACGCTGCAGCTGGAGCGGAGTCAGCACAGATATCTGAGACCTGTCTGTGTTCTTTCATTCGCCCTTCGTTTCTTTCTCTCTTTGTTCTCTTCCTGCAAATCCCCAAGCAGCGGTAACTGGAACAGGGGCTATGCTGCAGAGCTGGAGCCCTGAGGAGGTGGCTTTGTGTGAGATGGAAAGCCTGCCAGAAAAACAAAAGGAAAAAAAACAAATAGGAAAGGTGTGCTTTTAAAAAGAAGGGTCACAGTGTCTGGTTGGTGGCCGCTGGATACACTAAAAATGCAGATGAAATTTAATGACCATCTTTGTTGTTGTCGCTTTTTACAAGACAATGGGGACTTGCAGGAAGAAGTGATGCAAAACACTCCCATTAAGTTTTTACACGAACTCATGAGGACAGATGCTTCCCTGAGAGATTCTCCAACAAATAAGAAAACAGGAACAATTTGTGGTAAAGTTTGGTATTTTTCCTCCCTCCCTTCAGTGTCTGTGTGGGTTATGAAGCATGAAGTCCGGAAGTTTTCCAAGAGATGACATAACAACATTATGCTCCGTGACCAATGATGGCTGCTAACACTAATGGAAATATTAAGTTTCCCCCAGACATTCTCCATACAGATGAGAATGTTGCTCATCTCTCTCTCTCTCTCTCCTCTCTCCTCCCTTCCATCTTCCCCCCTGCAGCTCAATGTCGTTATGCCCTGGGGATGGAGGATGGCACCATCCCAGACTCTGACATCACAGCCTCCAGCGCCTGGTCAGACTCCACTGAGGCCAAACATGGCAGGTAGAAAATGAGTAATCAATTGGCTTGTTTCTGTACTCTTATGTGGTTTCAGTCTAAATACTCTATTTTGGCTTAAAGAAAAACTCAACACCTGCTTGAAAAGCAGTCTTCACTGCATCTGCTCCCACCCAGCATCAGTGACTGTTGCTCTGTTGCATGTGTAACCACACCCAGCAGTGATAGCATGGTACACTGACACACCCCAGAGTCCATGTCTGCACTCCTCCTGCAGGCTCTCCTTCTCAGCTTCTAGCTGTTTCGCCTCCTGTTGCAGTAACACCATGTTTTTGTCTCTGGGCTTCTCCCACCTTTTGATGTTTGAAGAGATAAAATGTTTAAGATATTTGGGTCATTCACATAGTGCATTACTTTACTAACCAAGTATGTCTCTATGCTCCGATGGTGTATCATGATGTTGACCACTGTACACCATGTCCTTTTCAAACCAATATAAACTCACAGATTTAATTAGCTGTTCTGATGTGACAACAAAACAGGATCCAAGGAAACATTTTAAGTATATGTACTGTGTGATATGTAAACACAAGCAAAATCTGAAGTATGCCAAAGCGTTCCTGTATGTATACTGATTCAGATGAAATCCCCCAGTGTGCATTCAACCAGCCTACCTTGCCCACTCTTTCCCACAGTGCAGTGTTCTGCAATGTCACAACCACAACCCGGCCAAGCATTTGTTGTTAAAGTTTAATGAAAAAAAAAAAAAGATTCTCACTGCAGCTGCTGGTTTCTTTGAAATGCGTTCTGGGTAACCTGCCTGTATCGCAGTGTGAATGGATGGCATACTGATCGTTCCTTTAGTATTCAGTATGCAGTATGTGGTAAGGGGTTCCAACAAGAGTCCACGTCTACATCGCAGCAGCAGAGTGAAAAAAGTCAGCCACTGAAGCAGGGCTGAATTTTCAAATCGTCTTTACCGTGCAGTGTTAATGTAACACTGACATAAACTAACGGAGGCTTGATGTTCATTGTGAAGGATTATATAACTTCAAGAAAGTGCCAATTAATGTTAGTGCTGTAGAAATGAAAAGAGTCAATGGAGAGCACATTATAATGTCTAAAACTTGTCATGGATTATAAAATGATTAGCTGTGATTTACAGAGTGTGTTATTGTTACTCCAAAACAGCCTTTAAATTGAAACAAAGTGTTATTTTAAGTCCATATTTAAGAAATCTTTCCAAAAAGAAACCTCAATCGGCTTTTAAAATTGCAGCACTGACTCGAACAGGACTTTATCTATGTAAAAGGGTATATTTAATAACTGGCTGGTCAAGGACGGCTAAAATTACAGTCTAAAATATATTAAGCCTAATGAAGATTGGTCTTATTAGCACATGACATCATTAGTATTAGGTCAGGGTGTCATTTTGGCCACTCAATAACTTTTTGTCAGTTTTCTTTTTAGAGTTTACCTCAACTTACTCTCCTCACAGTGCATGTGATCTGCTATTGCTTGGGTCAGATGTACAGGAGCACATGCGTGCCTTTTTTTTCAGTTCCTTGGCATCACGCTAAAGTAATTTGTTTGGGGTCTATTAGATTACCATAAAAGATGATAGAGTGTGTCTTTGTAAAACCCACTTGGTAATTGTGTTACCACCTCGTCTGTCTGGCTGCAAGGTCAGCTTCATGGGAGCCGAGCTCGGCCTGCGCCATGCTACAGCAGTGTGTAAGAGCAGTGTGTGTGTGTGTGAGTGTATGTATGTGTGTCCATTTGTCTCCTTTTTTTGTTGAGCTAGGTCTCTTGGCTGAGTGTCCAGCCATGTGGAAATGATTATTAGCTCTGACTCTTTATAAAAGACATCAGGGGGACACTGAGCGAGAAAGAGGGAAAACAGAGAGAGCAGCGTACATTGAAAAAAAGAAAACACGTGAAAGGTGGATCACTGTGACGGTGCGCTGAAAGGTAGAGGGAAATTAATTTATAAACAGTATTTGAGGCATGGTGTTAGGTGAAGGGAGGGATTGAGAGAGCAGAGTTGGTAGATATTTCTTTTTAATGGCTCTCATTGCTCTGATGGAACGATACATCAGTGTATTGGTTTGAGCGAGGTGGTAAAAGATGGAGGGAATAAAATAATTGAGAACAAGGGAAGAGGAATGAATTGTTGGCTGGTATTTAGGTAGGACGCGGAGAGTAATAGGAGAAAAATGAGGTACTTGGCAGAACAGTGTCCTGTAATGTTAATCCTATTGGCTGGTGCACAACAGACTAACTGCACAGCCACATTCCTTTTTCCTTCCTCCTCCTTCCATCACGGGACACTTTATGGAACACTAATGTGTTGATTTCATCCTGAAGTTTCCGGCTGTATGATCTCACAGACCAAGGGGAGAGTGGGACTGATTAAAACACAAGCAACACCGTCAGTGTCAGAGTTGATATAGTGATTTGTTCTGGTGGTGGTCTGAGCCTCTGCTTTCAGTTTTAGAGAAGCCCCACAGTGGTCAGAGCACGGCTGCGGCCTGGCGTCTGTTCCACAGCTCCTCATAAGAGTTTATCTGGAATCATGAGGCAATACAGCCAAGTTTGCGGTCTTTATGTGGCCAGCATGTGGTGGCAGTGTGGACTTGTCTTCTTTGGGCTGGATGAAGGAAGGTCACGCTGAGTGAAAGTCTGTATTGTGGTGCATGTGTGTGGCCTGAAGAGCTGCGAGCTGTAGATTTGTCCTGACGTTCTACACCAGATCTTGTTGCAAGGTTTGAAGAATGTGGAAGAGGTAGTTATTTTTTTACTCCGCTCCTTTCATCTCCTTTTCTCTCTTTGTGTGTGTTTTCCATCTGTCTGTGCTCTCTCTCTCTCTCTCTCTCTCTCTCTCTCTCTTGCTCTCTCTTTTGACCCTTGCCAAGTTTATGTCTCTGTTTTTTTTTCCTCAGAAAACATTGCCCTATTTTATATGTGAATGTTCAGCTGCTGTGGAATCCAATATGTATGGTGGTAGTAAAGGGGTTGGACTGTTTGTATTGAATTCTCAGATGTGTCTCTGCAGGCTGCCGGCACTGTGGGTTCTGATGTAGTCATGTTGTGGGTGTTTGTATCTCTGCAGTGCGAGTATTTGTTTGGGTGTGGGACTGGGATTTAGTGAACTTTTCAGCTTTTTGAGGTATTTTTTTATTTGACATTAAAAAGTCTCTCTTTCTCTCAGGCTCAGTACTGGAGAAGGGGATGGAGCGTGGTGTCCTGCAGGAGCCGTTTTTCCCGGTGGATCAGAATACCTTCAGGTCAGATATGCAGTTTGTTTTAATAAGAGCTTCAAGAACAAGCCATAGTGTTGTTTGGAGTTGGTCTTAAAAGTAAGAATATAGATGCTGCATAATAATACCATAACATGATAACAACAAAACCATAAAAAGCTAGAGCCATTAGCTTTCTTAACATAGAGACTGAAAACAGATTCCACCCACCACAACCTCTAAAGCTCACTAATTAACAAATATCTTTTTGTTTAACTCTAGCAAAGAGTAAAAAAGGCATTTTTGTGGTTTATTTTGTGGTACATGTTCGTTACCTTTTAATAAAGCGGGCTAGCTGTTTCCCCTTATTTTTAGCCTTTATGCTAAGCTATAAGCTAACGGCTGTTGGCTGTATCTTCATGCTTAACACACAGATTTAAGTTTATCTGTATATCAATCTGTTGCTCTATATTGACCCGAATGGTGTGTGTTTAAACACTGTGTTTCTTGACTGCAGGTAGACCTGCGCACACTCCACTTCCTGGCTCTGGTCGGCACACAGGGTCGTCATGCCGATGGGCACGGCCAGGAGTTTGCACGCAGTTATCGGCTCCGCTATTCCCGAGACGGAGTGAAATGGATCACCTGGAAGGACCGCTGGGGCCAGGAGGTAAGCAGGGTCTTTTCATTATGTTAATTACCAACAGAGTCGGAGCCCACTGTCTCTTTCATGTGGAAAAAATGAAGGAAAGAGACAATTAAAATGTCTTTAAGTGAACTTGACAGGGAAAACAACACAGGGAACATGCAGTCGACATTGTTATGTGGCTTTTTCACAAATTCTAAGAGAACAAAGTCACTGAGGAAAAATTGCGGTGAGTCAACCCCTGACAAACAACAAAGAATCATGGGCATTCTTGTGACGTTGCATCAGATCCTTTTATTTTATAATTCAGACGTGAAACGTACAAACATTAACTTTATCTAGAAAAAACATAACAAGAAGAACTCGCAACCATGATTGACCATGTTCATCTGCCCCCATAAAAGCTCTGACCCTTAGGTGTACAATTTTGGGAGTAGGTCTCTGTTCTCTGTTCTCCTGTGTTTCCTAATTCAAGATTAGGTTAACATACAGTAACCTTCTTATTGTGATCAGGTCAAATTACACTAACCTTAACTCTGGAGAACATAGGATCAAAGTAACGCAGGAACAAATGTGTAATTTCTTTTCCTTTTGCGGCCACACAACATGTTTACGGTCCATGTGAGAGACTTCAGTCTTTAACTTGTTAGACAAAAGTAAACAGATGAGTCAGATAATTAGGTAGAATAATATTATACTTCGGATGATCAATTAAAAAAAATAAAAAATCAAGAAAAGCAAAAAAATGGCTTTAACAAGTTGCCTCTCCATTATTGATAGTAAACAGCTCAATATTCTATGACTGTTTAATTTTAATACCATGTTAATAGGCTGTTTAATTAATCTGCTTTTAATTTATTTATTATTGATTGGACTCTGGAGCAGTTTGGTGTTGCACCAGCTGAAAGAAACTTTCTGTTCTGGCAAAAGCAGCTTTCACTGCCTGAGCTGTCAACACCGTGCAATGAATGGCTCACCTTGTGTAGATAAAGGCGCCTCTTACTGTGTTTGAACACCCAGTATTGTTTTGCTGATAAGTTCTGCGGTGTGTTTTAGCATGGGAGTTTTTACCTGCAACAGCCAATGCTTTAGGGAAGAAATCATACAATCATGTCTGTATTTCCCTTCCAGGAATTATTTTAGGAAATTGCCATGGAACAATTAATAGATTGCAAGCTGATGTAAATCCTCGGGTAAAGGCTGCCCTTACAAAAACCACGCCTGAGGCTCACACTGTAAAATCAGTCATTTTTGCACAGTTGTATGTTTAGCCAGTTAATTTGAGCTCCATTTTAGATTAATAGAATTTAAAGACACATGTGGAATGAAAAGTCAGAGCCTTCAGGCGAGACTGATTGAATCCTACAGATGGCAGGGGAGACGAGCAATGCACTGTGTGATTGAATGATGTTGTTTTTTTCTCTCTCTCCCATAGGTGGTGTCAGGGAATGAGAACACCTACGACGTTGTGCTTAAAGACCTTGGCCCTCCCATTGTGGCCCGCATGGTTCGCTTCTACCCCCTGGCTGACCGAGTTATGAGTGTTTGCCTTCGGGTGGAACTCTATGGCTGCGTATGGAATGGTAAATGTTTGTGTGGAGGCGAGAGAGAGACGGAGACTGCCGAGATACTAAATGTCCATGCCCTTGTGGTAATTCAGGTATTCATGTATATTCTGAGGCATGCACACCTTGATGAATCCAGTCGGAACTTAACTATCATCTTGGATTTACTCCTTTATCGAACGGGAGAGGGCCGGTTGTTTTGATGGTAATGATTGCGGGTGCATGTTTTCACCTTACGTCCTGTGCAGCGATTTGAGGCATTGCGTCAAATTTACAACCTCAGTGGGGTTTGCCCGGATAAAAGAAGCCACACAGTGATAAATGGCGTGTGTCGCCATCTCTCCTGAAGCTCAACACTCGACTAACTGTGTATTTATGACTGGCTCACCTTCTCCTCTTCCCCATCCACCTCTCTCAGTAAGCACCAAGCGGTCTGTAAATCAGAGCTGCCACAGAGGCCTAGAGCTCCAGCTCCTGGTCTCTGTCTGCAGGGAGACCATCTTTCCAAAAAGTTTGCTCATATGGATTCTGAGGCCGTGCAGCTCAGCTACAGATTATACCGAATTTTTAGAGAGTCAAGTTCTACACACAGTGGGCCTCTCATCTTATCCCCTATTGCATATTATAACAGTGTCTCTCCTGTGTTTATTGTTTTACATTCAGTTCAGACCTGCATGACCCGCATGCACAGACAACAGAGCACACTGCATACATATTGTAAATCCAATGTGCAGTGTTGTTTATTATGGGTAGCAGAGCGGCTGACTGTGGTCCGGGTCGCTGACGTCACCTCTGTTCTCAGGGAGCGGGCTGATTAGCTGCACATCGGAAAGGAGAGGTTTGAGTTTCAGCGGTTAATGGTGACTGGGGCCGAGCAGACCTGAGCAGCGTACTTCTTCGTTTGTTTAACGATTTAAAATCCATCTGTAGCCATTTCCTGCGACAGTGATTACTGTAGGATGTTGGCCTCAGCAAATGTGTAGCTGCTCGAGACGACAATGAAAAGCTTCATGAATTAAAAAGATTCATATGCAGCTTTTCTATGTCTGTCTGTCAGAAAACTAAAAAAGCAGGCTTTGTTCAAACAATTAGTGACTAATGCTGAATACTTTCTTATATACTCTGTCACTCAGATGGGTTGAAGGCTTACACAGCTCCAGTGGGTCATGTCATGCACCTGTCCGGCATGCCTGTCTATCTAAATGACTCAACCTACGATGGAAGCACTGAGCAAGGGTAAGAGATCCAACTGCTCGGGGCATTTTATTCCTGTATTGTGAGTAAGCCTCTCATCTCCATACATTCCCATAATGTGCTCCATTTGGTTTTGTTTTACCACTGCCTTGTCTGTAAATTGCAACACTGCCTTGGCAAATATAATCACAGTAAAGATTCACAAGTGTTACGGTCATTGATTTAGAGTGAAATGTGCCTCGATCAATGGGATAACAAAAGCTTCTCGGCAGCGCTCATCACATCTGTTTGTACTGAAGTGGGGCCAGATCCTTTCGTGAAAGATTATTTTAGTGTCCACCTAATCGAAAGGGAATAACATTATTTTTTTTTTGGTCGCTCTGGGATTTGAGGCGTGTTTCCTGACTGTAATGTTCTGGCACGCAGCAAAGCAAGGGCGAGCTAGGAACTGGAGGGGGGTCCACACTTGCATGAGCTGTGTGGTTAATGGGGCTGAAATGTTTTGCTAGCGGGTGAGCTAACATTTTGATGTAGTCCAGACATATATGTTACAGATGTGTGTGTGTGTGTGTGTGAGAGAGAGAGAGAGAGAGAGAGTGAAAGAGAGAGAGAGAGAAAGCGAGAGCAAGAGACACACAGGGCTAGGAGTGAGGGGACCCTGTTGTGTTGCTTTGTTTTCTTTGGGTTGTGTTTGTATAAGGCCGGACCGATATGGGATTTTTGGGACTGATACCGATACAGATATTAGAGAGCAAGAGAATTCTGATATCCGGTATATCTGCAGATATTCAATAATATTGGCTGAATGAAGTTATCAGATACTTATGACAAATATATGTAATGGAGGCTTGATATCTAATGTAGTAACAAACTTTATTTCAAACGTCAGTGCACTGAACAATAAACACTTATTTATTATTAAATGAAGGACCACCGCCTGCTGGACAAACTACATGATTCAGCCATTTTAAATCATTAGTCCAAGCATTTCTATGGCCTTAAAAAACAGCTTTCAATATTGCCACATTATCAGAGAACATGCTGATACCAGTATATCTGTGATAGGTCAATCGGTCAATAGGTACATCGGTTTGCCGATAATATCGGCAAACCGATGTATCATCTGGCCCAAATTTGTATATGAGAGAGAGAAAGAGGAAGAACGCTGTGCCTGTGTGAGTATGTGTGTCAGCATGTTTGCATGTGTATCTATATATGTTAGTTTATTTTTGCATCACTGCCAGCCAGTACATGAATAAACTCACTAAGACTGACCAACGGCCAGTCCACAGCATCCAGCACTATCTCTGCACAGAGCTTCATGTGAACCCCTGTGTGTGTGTGTGTGTGTGTATTCAGGATGCAGTTTGGAGGCCTGGGTCAGCTGTGTGACGGCGTCCTGGGAGGAGATGACTTCATACAGACGAAGGAGCTGAGGGTGTGGCCCGGGTACGACTACCTGGGCTGGAGCCGGGAAGCCCTTGGGCAAGGCAGTGTGGATATCGAGTTCCACTTTGAGAAACCACGCATCTTCCACAAAATGCAGGTAGATGGTGAAAGCTGTGTTTGTGTGACTGTGTGAAAGGGGTTGTGCAGGACTTTGTTATCCCACTGGAATCTCAGACAGCCCGGGGATGCCTGTAAATCAGAGGTGTCGTCAAGGCTAAAAGCTCCAGTTTGCGGTCTGTCTCCTCAGGGAGACCATCTTTTTAAAATATGCTCTGATGTGAAGCAGCTCAGTTCTTCCACATACCAGAGATGATACAGAATCTTGAGAATGTCAAGTTTAATGCCTATTATGTCTCTCATCTTCCACATCAGATCTGATGGATGTACGGAGTCTTTCTTGTGCTGTTGGGTGTAAATTAATGTCAGACTGTTATGCAGGACGTTAGAATCCTTTTGTCTGTCCTTGTGGCTTAGCAGTGGAGTTATAATGTGCCTGACTAGTGCAAAATTCCACAACAGATTCCGGCCGAGGACTTCAGAGGCATGTCATACCTTCCTCATTTTTCCTGTCTTTTTCCAAACAGTGACTCTCCAGTAAAAGCAAAAGTCCCAAAAAGAAAAAAAGAAAAAAAAAAACACAATGCAAAGTTTTTTGATCCGCCACTTGTTCAGTCTTTTAGAGGAGATGATGTAATCAGATGTCAGAGCACCAGAAATTTGCTTATTAAAAAAGAAAAAGTGATTTTATTTAACTTCAGTAGCTGATGTTTTAACATAAAGACCTCCTGTAGAATATCACAGAAGACAAACCAGCCCTGCTAATGATGGTATGAAGACATTTTTTATTTAAATATTTTTCTATCTGTATGTTTAGAAAAGCAGAAGGAAACCTTATTTTACATTATTTTTCACAGCTCAAATGCGACTTTGGCGTTAAACTGAACATTAGGACCACTTAATTGAAAATACTGAGTGTAAAGTCACTCTGCGTGAAAATACCGAGACATGATTTTTGGTCGGCATTGCCCAGCTTTGCAGAGATCTGTTGATTAATACATGGCTTTGGTTAATTAATTATCTCATTAGCACAGCAATCATGTCCTAGTGATTATGTCAGGACATTAAGCTGATTGTTTTCTTTTTGCATCTGATGAAATTCTTGTAGCTGCAGCCGGCGTGACCACCGAAATGAACTCCAGAAGCAGAATTACATGTGTGTGTGTTTGTGTGTGGGCGTGTGTGTTTATAAAGACTATGTTATTGTGTCTCACCAGATAGCAACTTTTTGACTGGAATAGCACTGGAGCCATTTAATTTAAAGTTTTAACGTGCTATTGTTTATCATGGTCTGTTCTCAGTTCTCGGGGTGCCACAAGTTGCATCACAGTCTATTTGTGTGTCCTCGTGGCTTGTGGGGTGGGTTTGTGAAACAACAGGAGGGAATGATATACAAAGCAACTCAGTTTGAGTTATAATTGCTCTGTCTCGTTGGATGTGGGATGGAATGTCGGTTTGGTTGGCATTCACCCTAAACGTGCAGCATGAATCCTGTGTGTCAAGTAATCTGTTACTCATAGAGGTGTCATTTAGACTGGGATCCAAAATTTCTGGTTGTTCTCACTCTGTTTATTTATTTTTTTCACATATTCATTGTTATTTTAGTGTTTCTCAGTTACCTTTAAAATCTTCCCCAGTGGTGTTCCTCGTGTTTTTTCAAGGCTTATCCCGTGTTTCCTGCCTTTTCCCCGGTGGTTTCTCTCACTAACCCCAGCTGACAGATGCCGTCATGCCTGCCTGGCAGAGCGGATATGTCAGAAACACAGGTCAAATAAATAAAAAGTGGGAACCTGACCCTAAATCTTGCTTGACTTGTTTCTGAGTTCCTTAACCTGCACGTAATGACTCACCCAAAGGGAAATCTGCTCTTTGACCTTTTGTCAGTCATAACCTGCACTTCCTACAAGACCTTTAACAGACTGCGGACACTCTCATTTTTCTTTGTAAGCATCAGGTTCTGTCCTTTGAGACTTTATGTATACCTTTCCCTTGCAAGCTTGTGTGGCAGACAAAGCAACGAAACAAAAAGATCAGAGAGAATTCATAATGAAGGAAGATTTATGATGAAACAAGCAAAACACAAAGAGCAATGTTACGCTCTCAAATTGAGCTTTGTGCAGGCCACTGGAGCTGCACTCCCTGAAGGAGTAGTGCATTACTTCGGTTCTGTTGACTTTATTCGACCCCCACCGCCACCACCAACTTACACTTTATACACCCAGGTACCCATTGCAATCAATTACAGTCAGCTCAGCATCTGGTGCAGCTGTTCTTCCTGCATCTCATGTGTGTGCATGCATTACCATGTGGATAAGGTTAGAGAGGCTGGCCTTGCATTAAGTGTGAGGTTAATAGCTAACCTGTCAGAGCAGCCTTTGCACCACGCCATCTCTCTCACAGAAACTCCCACCATCTCCTCATTAATTTTTTATCTGTCAGATCTATAGCTTTGACCTCTTACTCTCTCATTTAAACACTCTCCATCTTCCTCCGCATCCCTCTCTCCTCACCTCGAGCTCCTCTTCCTTCTTCCAGCCACGAAGACGCCTCATATATTAGATCAGCTTTTTATGGATTCTTTTCTCTTTGGCCTTTCCATTCTTGTAAAAACAGAAGAGATATATCCTCTGCTGTCCTCCATCGGTCTTCGTCACACACATTGTTTTCATCCATCCTTCCTTCTCCCTCCCGTGTTCTAATTTTTGTTCGGTTGTAATCCCGCTCGGCTCGAAGCCATGCCAAAGCGATTACAGCAAGAGAACGTGCCATTAATTTTGTGTGTTAATTGAATTTTCCTCCTGCCTCTTTTTGAATAATAAATAATTAAGGCCCTGATTTTCCCTGATTTATTTTTGGGGGAGGTTTGCACAGGGGTTGAGCTAATAAAAATGGGTGGATGGTTAAAGGATTCTTCTCAAATGTCTTCATCTTTAGCCTCTTTCTTTTTCCTTCTCTGCATTCACACTCTTGTCTCCTTCTTTCAGGTGCACAGTAACAACCGCCACACCCAGGGTGTGCGAGTCTTCAGCAAGGTAGAGTGTCTTTTTAAGCCTGGCATCCTCCAGCCCTGGTCCTCTCCTCTCACTCTGCCTGTGCCCCTGGAGGATCTAAAGGACCCCTCCTCCCGACCCATCTCCCTCCCACTGGGCGCCCGGCCAGCTCAGATTCTCCGCTGCAAATTCTACTTCGCTGACCGCTGGCTGCTCATCAGCGAGATATCCTTCCTCTCTGGTAGGACACAGAACTGGTGAATTTTTCATATAGGAGATATGTGGGGTCTTGGGCTCTGACAGGCAGTTTTTCTTCTATTTAGGCTTTGCACCTTGCAGCTATGCTTGCACTGTCCTGGAGGTTTACTAGAGGTCTGGCTTTACCTTAACAATAGCTAAATATAGACTGCAGCTTAAAAGCTTATAAATATTGTTGCACTGTGGGTGAAAGTCCAATCAGCATTCTGTAAATACTGAAAGTAAAAGTCAAATCAAAGTGAGACTTATAAATCTAATACGCAAGATTTGTTTGTAGGTTTACTGTGAAAGAATCACATTCAGAATAAATTGTTGGACCTTGTGTGCTTTGCATCAAATAAAGGTATCAGGATTTTTTTGTATAGTTGTCGCATCCCTGGCAGGGATTTGCCAAAAAATTCATGCTGTTGTGCTCAAACAGCGGAAGGCTTCATTCTAACCCAAACTAACATGGCATTTTAGAAGAAAATGGTAAATGGCTGTATCACAAACATAGATGTTGTATCAGTTATTCTTTATTTTTGTCCCATTAACTTGAAAGTTTATTGGAACCAGAAATTTTCTACTGGAGAAATATCTGTTTACTGTCAGTCATTTGTCTTGTCTTCCCCATCTTTCCGTTTCCGGCTGAATCAGGCCCAGGCAGCAAATGGAAGAGGAAGATTTTGATATCCTCCGATGGGATTTATGTCTGTTTGATTGGAAGTCAGATAGAGGGCTCTTGTGCTGCTCTCCAACTGAGATAGCTGTGACTAATTAAACTGTCCTCTCTGCTCCACCACACTGTCAGCTGTAGCGTGATAAGAATCAGCAAAATGCTCAGTGATCCGGCCGCACTCAGGGAGCTAAAATGACTTGATGGAGCAGTGATCTGGCATGTCTGGATGCTGGGCCTGTGCCAGACTCACGCACTGGTGCCGTGGTCTGCTTCAAGGTCCTTGCAGAAACTTAGCATTTGTGCTCCAAACTAAAACCCCCAATCTGCAGACTAATGTTCACATATGAGAGAAAGCTGAGGAGTCTTAAATGTGATCCTTTGGTACCAGAACCTGGTAGATCTTAAGCATATTAGCAACATTTGCATTTACACAACCGTCTACCTGTGTGACAAAGAGTTTGCAAAAAATCCCTTTGGTAATTTATTAAAAATATTGATCGCACAATAAGAAGGAAAAGGCACCGCTCCCTGTCAAAAGAAACACGGTCCCCTGAGATAAATATTGTTTGTCTGAAAATACAACCAGCTGTGACCACAATTACTGTTTCCTGACAGCCAACAACCCGACGGTGTGTCGTGCCACACATCAAAACATATAAACATGACTCATATTCATTAACTTGTCTCTCCTTCTCTTTCTCTTTTCCTCATGCAGAGCCGTTTGAGGATGGTGTCACTGACACTGATTCACTGGCTCCAAATCTTCCTGAGATTCCTGCTGACAGTTCCTCTCCTCCTCCTCCTGTGAACCCAACCTCCTCCTCTCCCACATCAAGCCGCAGCTCCTCCAACACTTCCGCTGGCCCATCCGGTGAGCCTTTTTTTCGCCCCTCTTCGTCTTTATCATCCTGCTCTTCATTTCCATATTTTCCTGTGTTCAGTATCTTCCTTTCCACCCACTGCTCTTTCTCCCTTTTTGTCACCCCCCATGCTGCTTCATCCACCCCTCCTCACTGCTCTCTCCAATTCCCCTGGTCTCTCCCTCTTTACCTCTTGTGTCTGCACCCGTCTTTTTCTTTCCAGTTGTGATGAGTGTGAGCATGTCGGCAGCGTGTCTAAGCGATGCGTCTCCAGCAGATCCAAAGGCAGACAGTGCCAAAGGAGGCCCATGCCTCTTCATCACAAGAGCTGAAATCTTGTGGTTTTAAGTCAACATTTGCTGAACCTCAAGTCAGCCGCAGATGCTTATCTCACAGATTTAATCGTGCTTAAAGGGCAGAAGAAATCGTGCGTTAAAAATAAAGGTCAAATGTTTAAACTCTTAATAAGTTTTTTTTTCCCTTTATCACCTGAGTTTGGCTTTTAAAAAAGTTGGTGTGAACTTTTAGGGAATAATAGCAGGACAAGCCAGAGTTCTCCATGATTTCCCTCTCTTCCTCATCACCCTATTCTGAGTCTTCACCATCTCTCCTCTCACACATTCCTCCTTTGTCCATCCCTCGTCCCTCCAGAACCCCAAACCTCAACCACCTCCTTCATGACGGACACCACTGGTAACTGGACACTGTCAGGTGAGAGAGCGAAAAACTAAAAACAAAAATAGATGAATTGAGGGACGAGAGCTAACTCCATCTGCTCTGGCCTTCCTCCAGCATCTTAAAACTGTCCCTCCACTCAGCAGAGAGCATGAAGTATAATGGAGGAGGGATTAAAGGGGCAGGCTTTGGCACTGGACTCTGTCCCCTGGGTTTGAAGATATACAGCAGAAGGAAAAACACTAACAGAGCTATAATACATTATATTTATGTACAATAACAACTTGGCTTCCTGTGGTCTCACAAACTGCATGTGTTTTTTGTTTTGTTTTTTACGTGGAACTCGCTCTGTTCTACACAGTTAAACAATAACTGGCCTTTTTAAAAGCTGGAAAGGCTTTTCTGTGGTGTGTACTCTGCTTTGTCCTTGTTACTGGCTGTGGTTGAACTGCTTTGTTTGGGTTTATTTATTGCCTGCATGGTGTTGAACTGACAGAGGGAGAGAGAAAGAGTGAAAATGTGGTGTGTAAATGTGTGTGTGAGTGTGTGTTCGCAGGTCAGTATGTGTGCATACACATAAAAGCAACATATATAGTATACGCATTTTTTGGTCTTTTTAACTGAGCTGAGTTTTGCTTCAGACTGACACTTATTCTGGTTTTAAGAGTTTGTTTATAAGCAAACGTCATGCTATACTGTACTTGGCAAACTAGTATAGTTTCATCCCTTATTTAAATAACATGCCACACTTGACCTTCAAAGAAGAAAAAATAACTGGATCGGATTAATAGTTGACTACAAAGCTGTTGAGAAGGGAAACAGTGTTCACATTCTGTTCTCAGAGCAGCGGGCTCTGAGAGACCCTGTGGAATGAGTGGGCATACTGGCTGCATGCTCAAACAGACAATCCCCATCAGATGTTTTGTAAGCCTGATGAAACCAAGTGCGTGACTGTGCTGAAAGAGCCAATGCTCTCATACTGAACAGTGCATGAACCCGAGCCAGTGTGCAGTCACACAACATGCACAGAGAAACAGACGGCGATGAATTTATACACATTAAATCAGATCAGCAAATATGACAGCGGATCTCAGACATTTAGGCACATGCACATTCAAACACCTAACATTTCCTCCCGCTTTTCAGATCCAGAACTCGCTGCCAACACACCAAGGGCGGGGCTCCCTGTAGCCAAGGATGACAGCAGTAATACAGCTATTCTGATTGGCTGCCTGGTGGGCATCATCCTTCTGCTGCTGGCTGTGATAGCTGTCATTCTGTGGAGGCAGTACTGGAAAAAGATACTGGGCAAGGTGAGTCAAAGCAGCCGCTCTTAGCTTTAAGTGGACTGTATCTGCTGGATTCTCATGTTAATGTTCAGTAGCCTTGAAAGACCACAATAGTGTTACTACATGTCACTGTCCTTTGTCAACATGGGTCACATAGGTTACATAAACCCCACGCATTTTTCCTAAGATAGCTTTATCTATGAGATATCATGTTTGTTTTCATCTTGTCTATATTCAATGAATATCTAGAAAGTGCCTAAAATGTGTATCAGTGATAGTTCAAAAGAACGTCTATGTTAAAATCCTTCTTCACGCTAATATTCAAGCTGGGAAAGCAGCACTTGTAAGGAACTAGTTTTCCAGGCGTAATAACTGCAGCTCTAAGCTCCTGTCTCTCTCTCTCTCTTGCTCAGCAATTTTTTTTTGCCCCAAAAAAACACACATGTTTTCTTTAGAAAGTTGAATTACCTATACATAGCAACTTTTACATGTCCTATAGTGTTTCTATACCATGTTTCAACATGAATGGCAGTGAATGGGTTTTAGAAATGCAGTCTGAGATCACTTAAGTTTACACCTGGTTGAATTTTAACAACAATATTTGTAGAAGATAGAGGGGAGGATCTCTGCAAATGTTGGAAAGTCAAAAACTGAATGGTATGTTCCTTTAAAGGATTAATTCACCCGTGCTGTCTCTGTTTTATTAGATGAATATCTATCACCACCCTAATACAACTGAGGTATTCACCTCAGTTGTAAGGAACTATTCACCTCAGTTGTATTAGGGTGGTAACAAAAATATTGTGTTGCTCAAAGCTTTGGGAAAACCTCAACATCCTTTTACTTTTCCAGAGACAAAATTAATTAAGACAAAGTGAGAAAAAAAATTTTGTGTGTGACTTGGCTGAACTGCACCTTCAATGCAGTTTAAATGATTGATAGCAGCCTGAGATAACAACTGCCAGTCTTTTGGCAGCATATCGCTGTATCTCCATCTGGATGTGTTGTGGGAATCTTTTTACAGTCACTTGATTGATCAAAGATCAAAGTCTGTTTCTACAGTTTTGTCACCATCTGCTTGACACATTTATGTGATTCACTGCCAGTTTATTAGTCACAGTAAGGTAAAACTAAAGCAGTCAAAAACAACTGTTGTGAAATAAATTCTACCCTCATGAAGGAAACTATGCTCGCCTGCAGAAGTGAGCACAGTGGTGTTGAAAGGTAGTTTGTGGTGTTGTTGGACTGTGTCACACGGAGAGATGTGGGTCCAGATATTGAGCCTACTTTAATTGATATTAATGGGTATGAAATAATATTAGGTTACAATGAATCAACACAACTTTAAAACGGTTCCAACAAAAACTGAAAACTATAGCTCTTTTTTAACTGGTAATAAGTTGGTCTAAATCTAAAACTAATGCCTCACATCTTACCAACATTTGCAAATGAGAGCACTGGTGAGGAGACCGGAGATTACTATCCTGATTTTTTTTTTTTTTTTATAATGCTTTTGCCCGGTCTGCTCAGTCAACGGAAACGCTGCGTAACGCTTCACAGCACACAGACCAAAAGAGATGATTTGTTGTTTACGAGCATAATCGATCTGCTGTTCTAATTTTTTACTATCTATGGTTGGAAGCAGAAGGATATTTTTCTTTAGAGAGTTTCAGCATTTTGCATTTATGGCCAAACTAGTATTGTGCAAATAAGTGGCATGCGTCTTTTGCTCTCTTCCAAAACAAATGCTCACGCTAGACAAGGCCAACACAAAAAGAAAGTTCTTAAGAGGGCATTTAATGAGAAGAGGATTTATTACACAGCTGTTGTATTAGGCTAAATTAGTTTTATCTTGATCTACTTTAAAACTGGCAGTGGTGTGTATCTTACTTGTATATGTATCCTCTGCCCTCCCAGGCCCAGGGCAGTCTATCCAGTGATGAGCTGCGGGTTCACCTGTCGGTCCCCTCGGACAATGTGGTCATCAACAACACCCACAGCTACTCGAGCCGCTACCAGCGCATCCACACCTTCCCTGACGACCGTGACCATGAAAGAGAGGGAGAGGGGGAGTATCAGGAGCCCAGCGCTCTGCTGCGGCCGCGGGATTACAGAGACAGCACAGGTAAGCCGTGAACACACATATGTGAGCGCACAGTAATGGAAAGCATTTTGAGATATGATGTGAACAATTGTTTCAGTTGTAGCTGAGTTGTTTAGTCCAAAAAAAAAAAAATAGAGCACTATTTGCATAGTTGCGTGAGTGACATAAAACATGAATTTTGTGACATGCAACATGCTAACATGCAGTAAAAGATACCATATGTTAAATGTATAGCAATGGAGATTGATCTGTATTCAACCGCACACAATTGGCATGGAGACAGTGGAAAATATGCACAGAGCCTACATTTCTACAAATATTATTGTGGTCTGTACAAATTGCTTTGTTTTGCATGCCTGTCCTCGTGCTTTTGCAACCTCCCTATTTTGATCAAACCAATAAGCTCCAACTCATTTGCAGAGGGGAAACAGCATGAGAAAAAATGTGTGGTGTATATCCAGAAAACACTGGTGTTACAGCGTATTTCACCACACTAAACAAGTAAATCAAACCCAACACCCTGCAAGGATGAGTGCTTTCAAGGAGATGCACAGCGCAGAGGGGGCACAAAGAGCCATTGTTCTGAGAGAGGGGAAGAAAGAGAAAAGCAGGAGGAGAAAAAGAGGAGTAAAGAGAGAGAAAGGCATTCCTTCACTTGCATTGCACCTCAGGAGGTCTGCATGGCGTTTTTACTAGGTGCCTGCGTGAGTTTGAAATAACACAAGTAACAGAAACATTATTTCATCAGCTTGTTTTTGTTATGTTCGGTCGTTGCCGGAGTTGTGTTAACTTTACCTGTTATTGCTATGCTTTTCTGTTTTGTGGCCCATGTGTCAGTGCAAGCTCTCCTCCCTCCCTTGCATCATAATGGATATGCTAACGCTGTCATGCTAATGGTTGCAATTGTGATTCATTGTGTGTGTGCGTATGTGTGTATTTTGTACCACGTGCCTTTTTGTCCCATCTGTATGATCCACCTCATTGTTCTTGCGTGTTGCCCGCCTCGTCCTGTGTGTGTTTTGTGTGCGTGTGTGTTCATGTGTGTTTGCCCTCCTAGCCTTGCTGTTAAACAACCCAGCCTATCACCTGCTCCTGTCAGATCACAGAAAAGGCTCCAGACCCCTAGTCGTCCCCTGCACCGCTCAGGCTCAGGAAAAGAGCCTCAATGTGCCCCAGGGTAAGAGATCTCAAACTGGGCCGACACAGTCAGGAGGAGCCCTCGCCTCATTACCTTCCTACCAGTCTGTCTGGGGTCGGGGCGCTAGAAGTACTCTCACAGCTTTTTGCATGTGTTGACATTTATCATCCCTCCTGTTGCATAATTAGTCACTCATTCACTCACCACTCAACATAACTCATGCTTTGTTTGAAGGGATGGTTTGGTGTTTGGGGAATTGTACAAATTTTCAAACTCAACTCAGAGCCTGAATAACTCTTGGCTGTTAGATCAGCCATTGCTCACAGCGCGGCTCTGACTTTGTTGTTTCACCACTTTGATCTAACCTGATGTGTCTCAACAACCTTGATGGGTAAGACCTGACTGATATATCAGTTTGCCGATATTATCAGTCAGTATTGATCCATAGCAGATGTATGGGTGTAGGTGTATATGTTCTCTGATATTTGCTGTTATTAAAACTGTTTTTTAAGACCAGAAAAAAATGCTTGGACTGGTGTTTTTAAAATGGTGCATGTGGCATAAAAACCTTATAAAAAAGCTGAATGTGTTGAAGGTTAGACTGTTGTACTTTCTAATACATTGAAAGATGTTAAAATTTTTTCAGTAGTTTCGGCACTGGAAAGGACAGTGTCCCAGAAAGATTGATTAAAATGTCCACTTATCCGTCAAAAGGGGTTCATTTTTATCTTCTCGTTTTGATACCAGCAGTATGATACACCAGACCTCGAGGAGTTCAGTAGGAAAAATGTAAGAGGCATTCAAGGCAGAGCTCCTTGTTTTTTCTTGTTTGTTCTTTATTTTTATAACAGGTTCATTATTAATGTTTAAAGCTTCCGTTTTTTTGTCCAGAAGAGGGCAGTCTCTTATTTATGAAGTGATAGGTGTAATGTTCTCTGTTCAGTGAACTGATGTTTGGAAAAAAGTCTTTTAAAATGTCAGATATCTTTCCTCATTATTACATATTTTTGTTGTAAGTATTTGATCAACACATTCAGCTAATATTTTATATGTGTATGTGCCGATAAAAAATGGCCAATATATTGAATATTGGAATTTTCTTACTCATTAATATATCAGCATCGGCCCCCAAAAATCCCACATGGGTCAGACCTTAGCAATTGTGTACAGAAATGTGTGGTATTTAAAGTTGATCCTGTATCCAGTCCCTTGACTTTTCCTTTAGCATCACCATAGATTATATTTTTTTCCCATCTTGCTCTGATTTGGTGTTGGTGCTAGTTAGCATATGTCAACATGTTTACTCTGGTTAACATAGTAAACATACCTGCTAAACAAAAGCAGGGACACATTATCGGAATGTGAAAATGTTAACATGTCAACATTAGCATTTTTCTCTTCAGTGTAGCCTTACAGAGCTGTTTGATGGCTGCAGATCTGTAGTCTTGGCATCTCTATGATGATGATCAGCTCAAATGTTGGCCATCTTTAAAATCTCAGACCATCACTGAAAAAAAGAGGCAGCTCATGTACAATATTTTGCTAAGAGTTCTGTTTATTGTTTATTTACAGGCCTCTTTTTATAATATTTGTATAAATTATCATAAATCTTGAGAGTTACATTTTATTGTGGAGTTCTTGTCTATGGCCTGTGGAACAGTGGCAGTGTGTGTGGATTGCAAAGTTTCCTACCCTCAGAATTCTTCTTTATTAAAGGTAAAAATCAGCATGCAAAAACGACAGTTGTGACTCATGTGGCATAAAAAAAACCTTTTGAAAAAAGCTGAATGTGTTGAAGGTTAGAATGTCGTACTGTCTGATACATTAAGAGGTGTTACAATTTTATCAGTAGTTTAAGCAGTGGACAGGACTGTGTCCCAGAAAGATTGATTAAAAAATGTCCACTTATCCCCCAAAAGGGGTTCATTCTTATCTTCTCATTTTGATACCAGCAGTGTGATACAATAGACCTCAAGGAGTTTAGTAGGAAAAATGTAAGAGGCATTCAAGGCAGACCCCAGTGTGTGTGCTGTGCCCAAGGTCTTTCATTTGTGCATAAGCTTCAATTCAAAACTCCAGCAGCCAAAACTAAACGACCTTGTACCAGTTCAGAATAAGTAAATCAAAAGAATTTTTTGTTAGCGTTTTCGCCATTTTATCTGCTTTGTTGCTTTGTCCTGCTTAATTTTTTACCCATCTTTGTAGCTCCTTGTCACTGTTCTAGGCTTTATTTTTTATAACAGGTTCATTATTAATGTTCAAAGCCTCCATTTTTTCTAAAGAACATCTTATGAACAATGAGTTTTTTGCAATTATCACATCAAATTCCTTTAAATCAAAGCTATCCCTTCATAACAAGTTGTGTGAACATGATTCACTCACAGAATTTCTCGAGCCAAAACATTCTGTTTTTAATCACACAGTAATAATTTGTACTCCCTCCATTTGATCCAGTCTGTCCTTTTCTTTCCTCCAGCCTGTGCTTTGGACATGGAAATGGAGAAGGGTTTCCCCTCAAGTCATGAGGAGCCTCCTCCCTACCCCGGCTCCCCTCCCTATCCCTCCCTGTCTCCCCCTGTGTCTCCCCCGCTGCCTCCCAGTGTTCCTCATTACGCCGAGGCAGATATTGTGAGCCTGCAGGGTGTCAGTGGTAACAACACCTATGCCGTGCCGGCCTTGGCCTCCTCAAGCCCGGGGGCTGATGCCGCCCCGCTGCCGGAGCTGCCGCGCCAGTGTCTCATCTTCAAAGAGAAACTGGGAGAAGGACAGTTTGGAGAGGTGAGGAATCACATGAGAAAATGTTTGTGTTTGTGTGGGTGGGAGGGGTGATTGTGCTCTAACAATTTCTGTATGTTTTTTTGAAAGGTGCACCTGTGTGAAATCGAGAGCCCCCAGGACCTTCCCAACCTGGAGTTCCCCTTTAATGTGAGGAAAGGTCGCCCCCTTCTGGTAGCAGTGAAGATTCTGCGCACAGATGCCTCCAAGAATGCCAGGTCTGTTTTATCATGCAGAGCTGAACCTGACTTTAGAGTGTATCAGCTTGTCTTTCTGCTTTAACGACTTCTCTTCTTCTGTTCTGAATGTGTTCTACTGAACAGCAGCTTTAAGTTTATGGAATATCAGGTTTTAATTAGAGGTCTATGTCAGACATGAAAATCATGTGATTGATGTCATGAAGAAGTTGGCAAAGGTGGCATATTTAAACACTCTTCGTACTCGAGTAGAAGTGCAGATTTAACATCTTTAATCGAGAAAAGCAAAAAATTACCGTTGATGAAATGTATTTAAAAAATAAAAGTAAAAAGTACCTGTTGAATCTGTGCAAAGCTAACTGAACTTTGCATCATATCAGTATAACTAACATTATTTAACTTAAACCATTCTAACTCCAAGCCAAATAAAAAACGATTTTTTAAAGATACTGGAAGTGAACTTTGCCCTGATGTAATTTGAAGTTGTTCTTTCCTGTTTTGTCTGTTGTGTGTGATAAACACTGACAGATACACCAAGTAAACACATCTTTTGTGTTAAATGTCCCTCTTATTTGGACTGAAATTGATTTTGATGTTGGAGAGACAGCGTGCAATGGCACAAAATATTTTTTTTTAAAAATCAATAATATCCTTCAAATGCATTTACTGAAAGAATTGAGCTAGTTTTGAAAAGTTTAAGAAGAAGAGAGAACAGATATTTGTCAGGGGAAAGTTGCCTTGAAACATAAATACTCAAATAAATAAAGTACAGATATCTGAAAACTCAACTTAAGTAAAACTGAACTTCTAAACTTAGAGAACTCTTAAAAGTGATTCTTTTCAGAAAAATACTACCCAACGTATTATTATTATTTTTTAATGTTATATTTAATCTCTAGAAAACAGAATGTGGACTACAAAAACATTGGGATTGTTCTGCCTTCACATAATTAGTCTTCCTACTGATTCTTTATAGCTCATGTGTCAGAAATCAACTGACTGACGTGACTTGTTAAGAAGCAGAGCACACACACCACATGCTAACATCCAATATTTTCACATATTTTAGCCTTGATTTGGTCCCACAGCTTCAAAATAATAAAAAAAAAAAACATCTGGGGCTCTGTGGTTTCTGGATGTTTATATCTTTTCTCCCGCTGCTTGTTTCTCTCGGCTCTTCGCCCTCGTTGTAGCTGGCAGGTAAAATCGGCTTATGTGAGCTTATGTGCTCGGAGTGGCTGTCCAAAGGTTTATATGGAAAGTTAGTGAGAGACAGAGCAAAACAAACATATTGACCAGCAAAATAAATCAATGAGGTGGAAAGCCAAATATGAGCTGCAGAGTGAGAGCTGGGGTGGAGTCTCAAGGGAACTGGCGACCTTCTCACTTCTGTGGTAACATTAAAAATGTTGATTTATGAAGTTTTAAAATTTGAAGTGATTTATTTTTAAGAAAGAACCTCCAAACATTTTCTTTCACTTTTCAATGTTTGCTTTGTCTTCTCTCGGTCTGCCAGTTTTCTCTTCTTTATTCTCAAAAGCCTCGTGCTCTTCCTTCTCACCCTGGTAGGAACGACTTTCTGAAAGAGGTGAAGATTCTGTCTCGCCTGAAGGACCCGAACATCATCCGTCTGCTGGGAGTGTGTGTGAGCAGCGATCCCCTCTGTATGGTCACTGAGTACATGGAATGTGGAGACTTGAACCAGTATCTTTCCCACCGAGTGCTCCTGGATAAGACAGGGCCGTCACACAATACCCCAACCATCAGGTAGAACAGAAACATGCACACACACTCACACATACACACAGATAGAAGTGCGCACAAATTCAGATCTTTGTGTTATCAAATATTCAGCCTGTCTGTCAACTTCTTCCCACAGTTACCCGGCGCTCATCTCCATGGCCAGCCAGATCGCGTCAGGAATGAAGTTCCTCTCCTCCCTCAACTTCGTACACCGGGATCTGGCCACACGTAACTGTCTGGTTGGGGGGGAGAAGGGTGAGAGCGGAGAGGATCAAGGTGGCGAGCGTCACATCAAGATAGCCGACTTTGGCATGAGCAGGAACCTGTATGCTGGAGATTATTACAGGATCCAGGGCAGAGCCGTGCTGCCAATCCGCTGGATGGCCTGGGAGTGTATTCTCATGGTGAGAGGCCACGAATATGTGATTGTTTGCATCTGGTGATGTGTGACAGTTACAATACTGTATGTTATATTAATGGTCAGAATCAACTATAGTGTTTAGGGTATTTGGAGGACAAAAGAAATGGGCACAAATTATATTTTATTCTCAATTTTACCAAAACAAACCATTTTAAATGATTTCTGATGATAGTTTTAAGGGAATCTGTTAAAGGACAAACAGTTCACGTGACTTTTCTTGCCATTTTTTATCTTTACTTTGTATTACAGAAAGATTTAAAATGCGCGTGTGGCAGCAGGAGCTTTTTTTTTTTACTGCAAACTGTTTGTCAGTGTGTTTGTGTAGCAGAAAAACAACTTTCACATTCATTGTTTAGCCACTTTATTTCCTTTCACAATTAATCAAGCTTAATTTATATTTTCCATTTGCATAAAGGTTAGCGTAATTAGGTGAGAGCGCAAACAAATTAAGAAAACGTCTTCAGTAATTGGACAACACATGCAGAATTTTGAGAAATGCTGCAAAGTGTGAAAACACAAGCAAATACTGAATCAATTTGCAAGTAGCAGAGACAACACATCTGTTTCCAGGGGAATCTAAAAAACCTGTGAACACGTCTGGGTGTTGTCACACCAAAAAAAAACCAAACTGCAATTCAGCCAGTCTTCCATTACGCTTACGGATGACTGACTTCAACTGTTCAACACTGTTTAGTCCCCCTGCAAACAGTCTCTTAGTTACTTTCTGTTCTACCTGCAGTGTTTCTGTATTTGTTTTTGTTTACTCACTGTGTTGTGTTGTCAAAACTGGCGAATATGTTTTTCTGATCTGCTTCTTGTTTGTCTACTGGCATGTATCTGAGGTTGCAAAGCATTGATCTTCCAAACCAAAGTGACTTACAGTGATTTACAAATAATAAGATACAAATATAAACAGGGAAAATTAAAAACAATTCAAAATCAATGCAGATGAAGTGAAAAAAAAACTAAATAAATCTGATAGACATGAAGATGTTTTGCCAGTAATTTTCCGTTTTATGTAATGATGCTGGTACAGATTTTAATACTGATGGAAATTATGATGTTTACCTGTTTTTCTGTGTGTTCCAGGGAAAGTTCACCACAGCCAGCGATGTGTGGGCGTTCGGAGTCACTCTGTGGGAGATGCTGAGCGTTTGTCAGGAGCAGCCGTACTCAAACCTCACAGATGAACAAGTCATCGACAATGCTGGAGAGTTCTTCAGAGACCAGGGCAGACAGGTAACACACACACACACAAACACACGGGTGTAGGTCTATAAAGTGTTTTCTACAGCCTACAGTATTTTCTCATTACATCTCTGTTTGCACTTTGCATACTCTAAAGAAATCTTTGTCAAAATTGACAGAAAACAAGCAATGTTCAGCTCTGTATGTTGCTGATCTATTGAATAACTAAACTTTAAGTATCAGCACGTCATGGTTAAAACTTTGTGGGCTTTACCACGAAAAAAAAGAGTCTCACTAACCACACGTTGCTTCCGTCACAAACCTTTCTCCCTCTCCTGCAGGTGTATCTGAGCAGGCCGGCCGTGTGTCCTCAAGGCCTCTACGAGCTCATGTTGAGTTGCTGGAACAGAGACTGCAAGCTCCGCCCATCCTTCGCCGACATCCACTCCTTTCTCACCGAGGATGCCATGAACATGGTGTAAAGAGAAAATCAGAGAAAGGCAACAACGCTAAAGAAAAAAAACGTCACGTGCGTTTTTGCATCCTTGCTACAGCAGGGGGTGCGGTGGAGGTGCTGCACAGCAGAGGCAGAGGAGGAGGGAGGATGTGGGCTGCTCGCTTTTTCTATTTGTACTCTTTCTTTGGGATGGATGGGACTGAGACACCGCTGGTTCGGTTTACTTTTACATCAGACCCGAACCCCAAAGGCAAAACTAACTCCAGCTTTAGATAAGGTTGCGATCTGAGCTGCATTTCAGCTATAGCGGGTGATGGTGGTGGGTGCAGTCTGCATAGAAACTTTCTCTTCTCTCAGATACTTAAAAAGGGGGTGCATGTGACAGGTGATTAATTATTGTAGAGTTAATCACACGAGAAGCTGCACAGGCTAAATGACAGAAATAATCAAAGCTATGACCATAGAAAGATAGGAAATAATAATTATCAAGCTTCATGACTTTAATTAGTCTAATTCAGTTGGATTACTCAAGCTTCAGTCCCTTCTGCCCATTTGAGACAAAAATGATAATCCACTAAATGTGTATGAGCATACTCTAACTTTCAGACATGAATAGAACATGAGTAATAAGGAGACATCCCCATGTTTTTTGACCCTTCATCAACCATCCATCTCAGCCCCAAACCCTTCGTTACCACATTCACAGCTGTAACTCCACGTTAATGTGGACTAATGTGAAATAATGTGGACCAGACAACAGCAGCCCCGCCTGGAGCATGTTCGCTCTCACCACCACACACAGCCCAAACAAAAAGTCCAAGAAACTGTACCCTTGTGCCAGATGGACGTCTCAAACCTGAGGAGGAGAGTCTGCTGCTGCTGCTGCTGCTGAAACTGGAACGACTTTTCCAAGCAGAGAGACAAAACCGCCTGCCAGGTGGACGGGACATCTTCGGATGCGCCTGCTCAGGTGTTTTGGCGATTATTTTGTATCTGACTATGATTCAGACAAAAGGATATGTACATATAAAATTCCACAACCAGCTGCACTTTAAATCTTACATGCGTATCTCCAGCCACATTGAAACTCTTCTCTGCGAGGGGCCTGTTATGATTCCTGTCGATATGGATCCAAATGCATTTTACTTGCAGAGATTTCAGATATTTGGGAGATCAAATTTCAGGACAGTCCTTCTGCCTTTTTAAAATCCTCTCCCACAAGGCATTGTTACGCCTTTAGATGAATAATATTATTTAAAAATGGAATAGTGCCATCAGTTCAGCTCATTTAAAATGAATGACAACCTTCTGTTCCGGATCTGAGTTGAGATGGGTGTGAACGCATCGAACAATCAGTGTGCGCTCATCCAAACACATTACTGTATTTTAAACACACAGTTAAGGAATTGCTCAAACAAGGAATGCTGGGAATCCTGATTATAGTGTGAATGTCAAAATCAACCTCTGCATTCTCCCATATTAGTACATTAAGCTGACCATGGTAGAATTAATGCATCTACCTTACTGATTGTATAGCACTGTAAATCAGTCCTGGGATTATCAAGTAAAACATGTTTACTGTGCCATTTGAGTAATTTTTTGATACACTGTAATTCAGCTAAACCCATATTTTTATATATACTGTCTGTACTTAGACACTCCTCTGTGTCCAGTTTTTGTACTTCTGTGTCTTTGAGGTTGAGTATAATAGTCTGTACATATTTTTAAGGACAGAAATGTAATTTCTTTTACTAATATATGGAAAACTCTTTGTTACATTTGGGGTCTTCTGTATCTCTGTAGAACGCTTGCTACCTTGATGCCATTGTAATTCATTGTTGTCTATTTTTGTAGATGTTTTAATAAAGTTAACCTTTTCAAATAAATCAAGATGGGAGCAATGACTGCAGCTTACAATTATTTCCATTCTTGATTAATCGTTTTGTTTACAAAAAATTAGACAGTTATTCAAAAATGCCCGTCATATTTTCCTTGAGCTAAAGATGATGTATTTAAATTTTGTTCAACCAATAATCCAATCCCCAAATATATTCAAATCAGTGATATAAAACCGAGAAAAGCAAAAAAAATTCACTTGACAGGAACTTTGAAATGTTAACATTTTTTCTTGAAACCATTATGATTAATAGGTTATTAAAATGCTCTGTTACTGTTGTCACTACACTTAAACTAATTTATAACTTTGATACCATTACTTGAAAAGTATTAATATATGATTTTAAAAGATAAATGTAACTACACTTGTGGCCAGTGCGTGCAAAATAACAGCATCTGAGTTAATTTACTTCTGGAGGAAGTGGGACTACGTAGGCACGACCGCGGTGTGCATGTGACAGCCGGAGAGGGAAGTGAAAAAAACACAGCTGGTACTGGAGAATCAATACTGCAAATAGTGAGTGTTGAAATCAATTTAAATATCCAGCATCGAATATTTCCATACTTGGGACAACACAATGCTACATGTGAGGTTTAATGCAAAATGTGTAATTTCTGCAGCATGAAAACTAAGCTATAGGCCAAGTTGTATGATGTGCTGTGCAATTGTGATTTGTTTACTGATGAGGCCTACTGCCTTCCTCACTCCGACATGTGACAAAATGAAATGTACCGTTGTCTTGAACAAAATTCTAGATGTGTCTCGGTTTAAACACTTTAGAAACATTTGTCATATTACACGACTCAACAAAAATGTCCAAGAAAGATATAGACATTTTGAGGTAAATTTACATTTTTATTTAATCTTCAGCCACTTAAGTAAAGAAATTGATAGGCAGAAAAAAAAGACAGCAACTGGTTTCAGTGATTATATCCTATTTTATTGTTTATGGGACATTTCACAACAAATAAATTTTGAATATCTGACACTAATATACAACTTCTCAACTATGTAAAAACTGCTTACTGTCAACTTAAATGATACACATGCATCTGCACATTTTTAAGGTTAGTAAAAGATTTGTCAGGAGACCGTACAAAAGAAGAAGAGACAGATTTGGCTTTCATCTAGTCGTCGTTGGTGACGTCCAATGGCTTGTTATTATTTGCATATGATGAAAAATTACCTGACAGAGAAGTGAAAGAGGCTTAACCAGGAGAAGTCAACTTGACTTCACCACTGAGGAATTTTGACCAGGCACTTGGCGATTGAAAAAAAAAAAAAAAATCATAAGGCTTGGCAGCTTGGTGAAGAACCGAAATAAAAAATGAAATTAGCTCCAGATCAGAGGTATTGAGCTGTCAAAACCCTCTCATAAATGAGATCAAATCTGCCAAATTCTACAATACTTAGCAAGATTTTCGCAGAAAATCAGAACACCAAAAAGTCAGTCTGTCAGTTTAAACTCCAGGCAGCAAGTACATTAAAGCAGCAGGCTAGTTAGTCGGCTAGCTGGTTAGTGAGGGTCCTCCTTTCCTTGCCATGCAAAGGCCAAGCCCGCAGACAACACTGCAGCAAAGTCAACATTTTTTTCACCGCATCATCATTGGTTTGAACAGGAAACCCCTTCAGTTTTTTTCCATCAATCACTTCCTCCCTCTTCACTCTGAAATTCAAAGAAAATCCTTCCACCCGCAACTACAACTGATATGTTAGCAGTTCAGTAACATGAGTACTACACAGAGACGTGTGGAACAAGCAAAACCCAACTCTCTTTATATTAGACAAGCGTGCAAAGAGCAAATGAAACATGAGGCTAGGTTCTAAGTGAATAGTGTCAAACTACAATGACAGCAGCATTGTGCCTATGCAAAAAGCTATGCAGTGATATGATTAAGAGGCTCTGCAATATTTAATGAATTAAAAGGCACAAAGCACTTTCAACCATAAAAACTTTCTACATTAAAAAGTAAAAAAAATAAAACATGAATGACATTTTATTGATTTAATCCCGAAGCAGGAACATCAGCTGACTGCAGCAAGATTTAAAAAAAAAAAAAAAAAATTGTGAGCGTACTAAAGGTTAAAGAAAAAGACAACAAAGACAAAGACAGGAATTCCTATGAGGACTATCACTGACTAATGTCGGCTGAGGCTCTTGTCTCCCCTCATCGACAGTTTTGTCCCTCGCAGCTGCTTTTGCTGTCACCCTCTGCAAAAAGCACAGCAGCTCACACTGGTGTCACGAGAGGAAACCACATGAAGGAGGACAAAAATCCCATCTAGTTTAGATGCAGAAGGAACCAACAAAAGAGACACACAAGTGAAACACATGCATGCACATGGACCATAAGACTATCACCAGACTACAGTGTTGCGGAGTTGTTTCAGTGGTTATGAACACAAGGAGGAAGTAAAGATCCTTGCATTGATATTGGTGACACCTCTCCTGGTTACTCTCCCGCTCGTCCTAATGCACGAGGGCGGTCTTTCCTGAAGCCTGCGAAGTCAAAGAGAGAAACATGAGATAATTCCGCACCTGCGCCAGCCATTTTTTCCTCACACACAATCTGTTTTCTCAAGCTTACCTGGGAGATGTTGATTCCAGTGAGTTTTTCCACGGCGGAAGGCAGCTTGGTCATAATATCTAACACCTCTCCGGCAAGTTTGGCTGCTCCCACCTCTGAGCCGCCGCTGGACACCATGGTGACCTTTTGGGCCGCCGACAGTGGCTTGCTGATCTCCTCTGCCATCTACGGGACAAGAGAGAACAGAAGACTTAACACAATGAAGGAGAAATTTGAAAAAGGTTAAAAGCTAAAATTTAGTATAAGGAAGTTGAAATCAATCTGGAAGAGGATGTGGTTTCATTTTACAGGATGAAAGAAGTGAAAGGCATCATTTAGACTTTTAAGAAAATAAAAAAATGAGAAGAACTTTGTAAAAATGTAGATTTATGTGAAAATATGAACCTTTTCTTGAACTAAAAAAGCTGTGTTTTTTGTATATGTGTTATATTGAGAGCATCTTCACTGCAACAAGGTAGAATTTGAAATTTTTAAAAAGACCTTTAAGACCTTGAGATTACCCGACAAAATATAAAAAAGAAAATAAAAAAAGACCTCATTCACAAAGGTGCTGGAGTGGATAGATGAGATAAAAGAATTGAACTGATAAATAGTCTTAATCATAAAATTAGCAAAACTAACCCTATGAATAAATGGGGGGGGGGGGCTTCATTTGAATTACTTATGCAAACCTTAGGAACAGAGACATAAAATGCTGATAACAACAGCAAGGGAAAAAACTAACAGAAAATGAACCCTACAACAGAGAAGATTACATTGAAAGAGTTTAAGGTGGATGAATCATCTATAACTTGCTTAAAAAAAAAAACAAAAACGGCAGTATGAAGCAAAATCGCCAGCCATAGTTTACAGTAATAATCACGTCACACTGCTTTAACATTTGTCTTCATCTATGCATTCATCTCTGACAGACTGACCAGTGGCAGCTTCTCCAGCAGCATGTCCACCATGGCTCCATCTTTGTACTGCTTAAAGGCATCGGCCTTCTTGGTCATCTGTTCTGCCTCGGCACGACCCTTAGCCTCCATGGCAAAAGCCTCGGCCTCACCCCTCATCTGTATGGACACACACGCACATAAATGTTAGTGAGTTCATAATACAATAGAAGTGTGCAGGGAAATAAGACATGACGGTAATAATATTTGGTAAGTATAATGTGGTTATCAGGCAGAGAGGGGATAGTGGAAATAAGATCTGGGGGGGATTTCTGCCAAAGAAAAACAGGACTCACTCTGATGGACTCGGCCTCAGCCTCAGCCTCCATGATCAGCTGCAGGCTGCCAGGAAGAAAACACATAGCCAACTGTTAAACTGTCTGAAGTAATTTTATATTCAGTTTTGTTTATCTTGATTTAGGTATTAGATGTGTTTTACAGATGCTCAAAGTGCTCGAACTCTCACCGCTGCGCCTCAGCCAGTCTCTCCAGTCGGTATTTCTCTGCTTCTGCGGGCTTCTTAATTTTGGCCTCCAGTTCCTTCTCTTTGCGGATGATCTCCTGCTCCTGCAACGTAATCTGCTGGGTCCGCTCCACCACCTGAACCTGCATCTTCTCCTCCTCGATGCGCTGCTTGGTCTTAGCCACCTGAGGAGGAAAGTGGAGGAAAAGGAAAATCAAAAAATACTCAAAAAGTTAGCAGATATAATCTACAATCTGGACTCCTCCTTCAAGCCCTTCAAAATAAGCCCTCAGCATGGCCCTGGAAGGTAAGACCGTTAATAGAAGACTGTACCTGAAGCTGATAGGCCATTTCTGACTCAGCCTTCTTGGTGTTGACCTCAACATCATAAGCTGCCTTTTTCAGCTCGTAGTCCCTCTGGGCTTTGGCCATCTCGATCTCATTCTTGTACTGAGCTGAAACCTTCTCCTGCATTGCGTTGGCCTCCTGTTTATGGAACGTAGCAGGACAGAGACAGACAAATGTAAGTATTTCTTTTTAACTGATGCGAGTATTCTTCTTTTCAGATTACCCATGCAGTACGGGCAAACAGGCAGAATGACAGGAATGTTTGTTTTACCCTCATGACAGCATCTCGTTTGTTCTGAGCCTCTCCGATCCTGGCATCCTTCTGCACCTGGGCTGTTCTGGCTTTTCCGAGAGAGTGAAGGTAGTCCTGTGAAAGAGAGACAGGGAGACGGGGAAACAGGGACAGTCAAGTAAGAGACAGCACAGTTGAAGCACTAACAAAGGAAGGTAGTGCATTAGGCACACACCGCTGGAGCACTTAGACCTAATTACTGAGAGCGGTTGGGGGGGGGGGTCTGTTGAGTCAGAGACAGTGAGTCAATATCAATCTGAGTGCATTATTGCAAATCATACAAGCCTAAAAGCTTTCACATAAAAAACAGACAAACTCACAGTTAACACTGTAGATTCCTGCAATCCCAGCTCGGTGTTTTCATCGTAAACTTTATTAATTGAAAAGACACCCACACACTGTCTTCACTTGCACAATAAAGGTGTTTAGTAGTAGGCTACAACTTTTTGGTTACAAACCTTTTTTATGTATCCAAGGACAGAGAGTTGTGGTCTTCTATTTAACACTTTCACTGAGCAAGTGAAGACAGTGTCCAGGTGTGTTTTTTAATTTTTTATGTCCACCTTGAGTCTTGCATCTGTACCGAGGTTTCTGCTTGTTAAAAGGAAGTATTCCCTCTCGACACAGTCACCTTGTGCTTGCTCACGAGGGAATTGCTTTCAATTGCTGGGTCCAAAAACTTAATATACTTTAAGTATAGAGTGTGGTCTAGACCTGCTCTATATGTAAAGCACCTTGA
>JAQLOL010000025.1:10903403-10922289 GCA_029783665.1 Naso thynnoides | reverse complement strand
ACTTTAAGTATAGAGTGTGGTCTAGACCTGCTCTATATGTAAAGCACCTTGAGACAACTTTGTTGTGATTTGACACTATTTAAACAAAACTGACTTGACTGCGAGGAACTTTTAACTGGTTATGACGCAGTTTAAATCTAATACTGATGCCTCACATCTTGCCTACATCAGCAAATGAGACCGTCGGTGAGGAGACTGCAGATAACTAGCTTGTCTTCTACAATGTCTTTGCCTGATCTGCTCAGTCAGCAAAATGCTACAAACGCTTTAGAACACGCAGACCAGAAGAGATGATATGCTGTTAACAAGCATGATCCATCCGCTGATCTCTTTTTTCCACTATCAAAAGCTGGAAGCAGGAGGATATTTTTCCTTAGATAATTTTAATATTTTGTGTTTCTGGCTGAACTTGTTTTGTGCAAATAAGGTGAGTATTTCTTTCACTTTCTTCCAAAACGAATGCTTGCGCGAGACAAGATCTTTACAACAGTAAGCGGTGCCACTTTTGTCCAACTGGCCACTACAATCAACACAAAATCAAAGTTACTCGAAGTGGCTTTAAGCCTAATTTGATTCATCTACACAGCTGTAACAACGACTATTCAATGTGAAGAAATGTTTTTTTTAATGCTTAATTTAGGGGAGGTTCCACTGAGAGCAAGCTCTCTTTTTTCAGGGATGCCCTGATCACATTCACGCCTGGTAGTTGCACAATACAACTACAGTCCTAACTGCAGCCACTGACCAGCTCCATTGGAGCAATTGGAGTAAGGAGCCTTGCTCAAGGGCCCTCAGTGGTGGAGTACAGGTGGGGCAAACAGTTCCCTTCACTTTCACCACCCAGATTAATCCTTCTAGTCAGGGGTTTAAACCCTCCCTTCACAAGCTCACGTCTCTAACCATTAGGCCGCCACTGCCAATGTCTTCTACGCATTACATTTTTGCCACAATCACTGGCAGGAAATAAACTCGAGCTGACATAAAAGTACCTGATCATCATGAACGTCTTTGAGCGTGTAGCTGACAACGCCAATCCCCATGTTGACCAGATCAGAGGAGGCCACCTTGAAAACCTGCTCGGAGAACTTCTTACGGTCCTGGTAGATCTCCTGAACACAAAGCCAGAGACATTAATGACGGTCATTTAATAGTGCTTATGGCTAATCACTCAGTGGTTAAACTGGAGATGGATCATAAACATAAAGCCTCTGCACAATCTTTTAAGAGCAGCAAATGTCAAGCAAATCCATTTGACAATGTCAGTGCACCAACCTCCACAGTCAGATGGGCAATGATGGCTCTCTGGTGTCCCTCCAGTGTCTCAAGTGCAATCTGAGCGATTTCATTCTCAGACTTGCCCATAAACATCTGGCAGGCAGTGGCCAACATCTCCTTGTTCTGGCCCTGGATCTTCACCTGGAAAAAAGACAGGAAAAGAAAATGTGAGGAAGAGAGTAGTTCTGTTCTCAACCATCAAAATCCGGTTATATCTGACTTTTACGTTTCTGATTTAGTATGCAAAGATAGTAGCACAAAAATGTAAAGATGTCACAGTCAAATATCATATATCTCTTTGGCACCTGTTTAAGCATGATCTGTCATGATCTGTTTCTTTTAAATAACCAATGACTCTCTGCATTTTTCCCACAGAGCGTGTGAGAAAAGAATAGTGAGTCAACATCCTTTCATTTATCTATCAACAGTTATTACCTTCACAATAAACTGAGCTGTGGGTTTACGCTGTTTACATGACGATTCTTTTCCCTTTAAAAAATGTTGTTTAACCTTCTTGTGTTTCTGTATTTTTATATTTTAGAAATGGTTACAGTTTCTAATCCTCTCATGCTGTGAATCCTTCATTATTATGTCAGTGATAAAGAGCCTCAGGCCTGTGTGTGCAACAGATGGACTCTGCAGACAGGTGTTGCTTTTAAATAGCAGCTGAGTCCCGTTCCCTGCCTTTGCAAATGCTTTTAATCTAATATAACAACTTTGTTTTTTTTGGACATTTGAACATGGACAGTCTTTTTTACACCAGTCAGCAAATGGATGTTATGTTTGGTATTTCAGTCGCCCTGTTCACAGTGCATACCTGTGCAATGCCAGTGACTGAGATAGGGACGCCATGACGAGTGTAGACTTTGTCACTCTTCACGTTCAGTGTCAGGGTGTTGAGGGTGATTCTGACCAAAAGCAATGTGTGAAATGAAAAGGAAGGGTGAAATAAACAGCATATTAACAGAGAGATACAATGAAGAGGCAGAGCAAAAGAGAGACAAAGGAAATTACATCCATCATCAGACACAGAGACCACTCTCCCATGCTGCTAATAGCGAGTGACTGGTAACGGATACAGCTTTCAGGAAAGATATCACTAACAAATGCCTCTGCTATCAACATTGATTTCCCTTGTTTTCTGCCTAATGCATGAATTCAGGCAGTTGTGTATGTTGTGCTTACAACAGAGAAGGGAAATGGAAACTGAAAATGGTTTTACCTCTGGATCTGCTGAATGCACGGGATAACAAACACTCTTCCTCCAGCAATCATTAGAGGAGGCGAACGGCCAAAGCCTGGAGGGACGGAGAGGAGGGGAGAGAACACATAATATAAACAATACACTACTCTCCAAAACAGCTACTTTCTCAAGGGGACAGATCACATTTCAACATACCAGTATTACACCAACACAAGTAATGCAATTCATTCAGGACAGTTAATGTCTTAATACTGCACCAAGCTGGAAAACTCCTACTTTACACCAAACTGACAACAGGTGTTGCTCAATATAATCAAAACATGTGGTGATTAAGACGCTTACGTGACAGAAGTTTCCCGATCCACGATACATACAGCTTGTTTCCCTCTCTCGCTGGATTGTTATGACAAACTAAACACTGTGCTGACCGACCTCTTGACTGTTGGTAACAATATGCTAGCATCTTGAAGGAGGGAGTTTTCCATTACCCAACATGTTTGACCCCTTTCCTGACATCCTGTGTTACAATGTGAGACAAAATCATGCATTCATGAGACACAGGCAATAAAAATCAAATAAATATCTTACCAGACACCACCATGGCTTCATTGGGTCCACATGTGTAAAACATCTTGACTCCTAATTAGAGGAAAAAAATGAATGCAATGTTCTGTTAAAGTATAACTAGCTACAGAAAAAGGCAGCATTGTGCTCTTGTGTATCACTGGAGTGTATCTGGATTTCCAAGATGTTTGTACCAATCTGTGTAAATGGAAGTAAAAACTGGAAACCTTGATAAATGTTTATCTCTGTACTGTAGAGAACACGCGCCACCGCCCGCATCATCAACAAACAATATTAGAAAACAACACTCAGCCCATTATTTAACCCCATAAACACTAACCTGCAGTTTCAGTAAACTATAAAACAAGACTACTTTTTTCATTTCGTGCGTGTGGTTTTTCACAATTGGATTGTAGAGATAATCTGAGAGTATGGTAATTTAGTAACTAACAAGCCTCATCAAACATGTGTCTATGTCAGTCATTGAGCCAAACCCTTTACTAAGCCTCCATGTTTTCGCAGTAAGCCTCGAGACTCCTCCCCTCCCAACATCCCCAGCACACGGTAAGTTGTTCCCCATGAAACGTTACAAAAAACGTAACGACGCCTAGGAGCGGCAAAACACCCCTGTGCTCCAAATACAGAATAAATATAAAACTAACCAGCGTTCCGAAAAGACACTTAGCTTGTCTATTAACGTTAATTAGCTAATAAAAGCCTGCTGGATCCGGGTCTGGGTCGATAACCACCTAACGTCACATTGCGCCTCTGGAAAACAGTCCAGTTCTCAAAACGTCACTACAGATATTTAGCGCGGTGATATAACAAACTGAGCCGGCGACTCAGTTTCACTTACCGATGTGTGGTCAGTAAAAAGAAGAATTTTCAGGATTATATTGCGATATACCGCTACAGAGAGCTGGCTGTTTCCCGTCAACTAACTGGGAAAATGTCACCTACAAAAATGTCTGTTTGGAGGGGGAAGTGCGCATTGACCACGCCCATTCTCCCTGCGATAATCCTGTGTGTTTGTTTCCATCTAGTGGCCGATGTTGATACTACATCACAACTGTGGCTATGCAATCACATAATATAGACAATGTCTCTGCATTACCCAGGCCATTAGTCGCCATAGATGTCTGAGCAAAGCCTTCCGCCGCCCTGCCTCAAATGCAATATTGATTCTGCTGCTTAATTTTGCATTTGATGTCTTATGCGAAACACAGGAAAACATAACATGACACCGAGCACCCGATTGCCTATATTAAGGGAAACATATTATGGCTTTGAAAACGACTCCTACATTTTACAATAACTCCACGATGTGACATTTTAACCTTCACCGTTAATATTCGCATTGAAAAAATAGAAAACAATTTGTATGTAGCCTCTGACTGATGCCCCAAAATGAAAGTAATCTTCTTATCTTTTTTTTTTGTTTTTTCTGGCTTTTCATAGCCACTTCTGTAAGCAGAATTAATTTAATTAAATACAATTTGCCATTTGTCGAAGAAGTTTTAACAGAGCATAATATTGTGAACTTTTAAAACTGACAAAACAATTTTATATGGGCCTAAATAAAATCATCCAGCAGCAGAAAATAGTTCATATCCTATAATCCACTGTTAAAACTGTAATCTGATTATTATTAAAAATGGTCAGTTTTGGATTTGCTCCTGTCCTCCTCCTTGTCTGGTGTGAGCAGGGAACAGACACACTCATCTCTCCTCTCTGGTGAGATGTTAATCATCAAGCTCTTATTTGCCACCAATGTGAGGACTCCTGCAGCAAAGAGGCCTCTCTCATCACGGTGGGAGACCGTGTTAGCAGGTATCTCACTGCTACCAGCAGATTTTGACCTTTAACTTTCATCACGTTCCTTTGATTACACCTTTGAATTATTTGCAACACACAGAGATGTTGTGTTTTTTGATTAGGAAAATTTAGCTAACCCGCATCAGTGATTGTGATTAAACTATTACAGTATAGCATTGTTTCTGGACTCATTGAAAAATGAAATGGGAGCTTGTTGCCACTAAATACACATGTCCAACAATCTGTGTTACAAAGCTGTGGCAGCTCACTTTTTCTTGAGAAACCACACACAGACAGGAAAAAATGACAAAACCACAAAATGCAAAGAGGCAGAACCAGCTGTTTCGTTGCTAATGGACCTTGTGGTGAGAATGTTTCTCAAATGTGGTTTCCAGGGCTAATAATCAATTTCAGGTTTTAAACCATGAATGGGAAGTCCTTGAAGTGGCATTGAGAAAAAGAAAAAGAACTGTGAATATCAGAATATCCATGACAACCTGTCGAACTCCTGCAGATTAGGGGTTGGAATCACAGAGCAACTCACAATACTTGGCCCACGATAACGATAATATCACAATACAGCAATTCTGCGATAATCGATATATTGCAAGACAATATTGATATCTGTCTTACTAAAGAATATAAAATACATACATCACAAACATGGATAAATACAACAATTTTGTTTGTTCCACTGATGTTGTTAAAGCTGAAGTGGGTTGAGACGTTCGACCACAAGTGGCTGGTTTATCGTTTAACTTTAAATTCTTTTACCTGTCCGTCATTACCCCACTGTCAGCTTCTTCTTTGACCAGTTCATTTCCATTCCCGTTACCCTTATTTATGTCATAAGCGCTACTGCAAGGACTCATGAAGTAGTGATGCCAGTGACTACAGGGAAATCTGTGAACAGTGACTAATTATTTTAACAAAAACATTGATATGTGGTGCCAGCGATTTGATAATCATATCTCAAGAGTCAGGATGAGGATATATTGCAGTACTGATATTTTGCCCCACCCCTGCTGCAGATATTTTTTGTTTGTCAGATATTGTCAAATTTCTCTCAAATCTGTCTCGCAGCACAAGGTGTACAACATTTCACAGAGCAAAACACAACATTTACAGGCTACCCCTAAAGGCCTATTGCATCAGACATGATGATGAAGCTGCAGAGGTTCATTGCTTCACATGCAGTACTCAGACTGTAAAGTAAACAGACTTTATAAGAATAATAACAGCTGGATTCAAAGCGATGAAAAGTAGAACAGCTAACCGGTGAACCTGGTGGTCAGGCTGTTTATTTAACACGTAATGCCAGATATTATTTCAGCATGTCACATCCAGGTATTTCCAAATATCGCCCGTGCAGCCTGAGGAGAAGGGTTTGAGCTGAGACTCCTCTCTGACAACTCAGCAGGTATTGTTACCGGAAGGAGAGTGAATGTAAAACTGCTGATTAATAATTCGCTCCTGATATCTGGAACAAAAGACTCTGAGGGGGCCTACGTCTCCTTTCCGGACACCAGCTGGTAAAATTCTGGTCAATCTCTGTATCTCATTTCCCCTCCCTGATCTGCAGCAGTGCCCCTCCCTCATCTTAGCTCGAGGTCAGTCTCGGCCAATCACAGCGCGCAGCAGCTGGGTCCGGGTCTAACCACGCCCCCCTCCACGGCCCCAGCCTCGTTTTGGAAGCGCTCCAACATTATAAAGGCATTGTCCGGCACTTTAACGCCAGTCTGCGGTCTGCGCCTCCTTGTTCCGAAGAAGTGATTTCGTCCGTCACCGTCAAACTTTCGCATCCACAATGAGGGAAATCGTTCACATCCAGGCCGGCCAGTGCGGTAACCAGATTGGTGCCAAGGTAAGAAAAGAAAATTATTGAGATTTTACTGATTCATTAGCAAAAATAATTTTCTCTCCCCCTCATTGTTGAAAACGCCCAGCGCTCATTATGCACAACTTACTCATCAGTTGTATTTTCCTAAATCTCTACGTAGCTGATTTTTTGTGTATGAAGACAAAGGATTGCTGTAGTCTTGCTGTGCATAAATTACAAAATACTCATTTTAGACATATGTTCGTGCATTTAAACACGTGATAAATCAGAAAATGCCACTCATTTGAAGCACTAACCCCCTGTTGATGTGTACTTTTGTGCTTTTCTGTCTGAATCTTGTGCACTGCGGTAACTGGTGGGTGGGTGTGGAGCAGCTCTCATTGATTTAACGGTATAACGGGGCTCTTGTGTCTCGACGCGTTTTGTTCACACAACACCGGGCGTGTCTGCATCTCGACAGTGAGGATTCAGCTGACCTCAAGACATTGTCTGGGAAAAGAGAAGGGGAAAAAAAAATCAGTCTATTCTTCACTTGTCAGAGCCCCTCAGTCAGTAGTGCGCACTCCTCTGGTTTCTTTGTCTTGGACAGGCAGATATGGCTGGTTTTTCAGACAATGAGGGTGGGCTGCGATGGGAGGCCCGTTATTTTTTTTTACCCCAGATGACAAATTGATCAGTAGCCCCTATTGATTAGGTTTGATTTCTGCTGGCTGTATATGCAGACTGTTGTTTCAGCTGGTAAAAAGGAGGGTAGCTGTGGAAAGGGTGTGGCATGGATAATTGGTAAAGAAAGAGCTGCTCCTTTTTAAAAAGACAGATAATTTGCATTTCCTGACAGACTTGATCACTGCTTTTTCGATTACATGCACCCATAAACTCATTTTTCCTTTTTTTAAAAAAACAAAAAAAACCAAAACATTTTAATGCTTTTGACATCATATTCTACTTAATTGGGCCCTGCAGTTTGCCTCACAAGAAGGCTACAATGCATCACCCATCTAATCTTACAGTTACAATTGCAGTCTGCTACAGTACACGCCTCCTTGGCCCATTATTACCCCTGTCTCATTACCTCCCTTTGTTTTACAACTGCTCATTTGGTAATGACAGCATCTGTTTAAGCAGGAGCTCTCGAACACACACAGAACATCTTCCCCTGGTATTCAAATGCAGTTTGGAGCTCGCATTAACGATGGCCCACATATTGTACGATACATCATTATTGCAGTGATGCTCTGCCGACAGGGTTTTTAATGTCCAGTACAGCAGGGACTGTCTGTCTAATCAATGTCTTTCCTCTCTTAACCAAATAAGGGGTGGGGTGGGGGAGGAATGGAGGAAACAGCTGATGCACAGTGGGTGAAGTCATTGCCTCTCAATTGACTTAATGTGCAATTGCTGCCAAAGTCTTGGAAAAAAATGGCATTGAGAATTTTGCACAACACATAAGGATAACATCTATATATATATATATATATTTAGAATTTTATTTTTAAGGCCAACTGCAGTAAATGATGTATACATTAAGGTTTTTGCAATCTGCGATAATGCAGTGAATTTATTTCCATCTCCCTTTTATCATTTGTGTCTTTGTGTTCGCCCATTATGGTGCTAAGATAACGACTGGTGGCCTAAAAGTGTGGATCTCCATTTGTTTCCATTCTCCCAGGACTCATTGACTCAGATGTCCGGTGGATATGATTGACAGACTTGCTGAGGGGCTACATTGTGGTGAACTGGGTCAGGGTGTGGCATTGCTTTCCTGCTTGTTGTCCTCATTCTTTCACTATGAATATTTTCAGTCTTTACTGATCCATCTTCTCTTTCTTCTAAGTATCCTGAAATTTTTTAGTCTTTTTACTTTTCCGACCCTTTGTTCTTCACTTTATCCTGCGCTGATCTCGCTCATATTAAGGTCACTCGGTCATTTTCGTTTTACATGGTCTTATTTAAATGTCATGAAACCACAGCTGACTCCCAATCTTTTAAGTACTGAGCTGTAACACAGCCTGCTTATCCAGATTATTCTAAATCCTCCTATTGCTGCTGTTAGCAGAAAATCCTGGGCTGTATGACGAAAAAGCCCCACTTTGAAGATATAAAAAATATACAGTATACATGCTGGCAAATGCAACAGTCACAACCGCTTGTGGGATTTAATGCATACGCAATTTGAGCGTGGTCTTTAAAGGGAGAACAAGACATGGATACAGATCTGAAGACAATCGGTGTCTTCAGTGTGGTGTGACAGCCTGCAAATGGAGTTTATTTTCAGTTCTGCCTGTGGAGTGATCTGTAGCCCCTTTGTGCTCCCTCCTTTGCATTTTACGGCTAAAAGAACTGCATTCTGCTAAGTCATCAGCCAGGAAACTGGAAATGGCTGGAAATATTAACAGCTGTATTGTATTAAGTGGGATAAGATATGGCTTGGTGAAAGGGGGGAAAAACCCTGTCATTTTCATTGGAATCCAAAAAGCTAACCCACTGCTGTTTTCCTCATTTAAAGTCCCCAGTTCCGTGAACCACATTGCTAATAGATAGATGCGCACTTTTTGCAAGTAACTGTGATACTTTTCATTTTGTCTCTGCAGTTCTGGGAAGTGATAAGCGATGAGCACGGCATCGATCCCACAGGGACTTACCATGGAGACAGTGACCTGCAGCTGGACAGGATCAGTGTCTACTATAACGAGGCCACAGGTTAGCAGTCTTTGCAACAATTGATTTCTACATGTATAAGTGGCAAACCTGAGCATATGTTTTTCATATTTGTCATGCATGGACTTTCTCACATTTTAATATTTTGTGTAACATAACATCCAAGACTGTGGTTCCCTGCATTATTGAGCTGGTATGTTTTCTCCCCCCTTCTTCTTCTTCGTTCTCTTTCTTGCGGAGGAGGTAAATATGTACCTCGGGCTATTCTTGTGGACTTGGAGCCTGGCACCATGGACTCTGTGAGGTCTGGACCTTTCGGACAGATCTTCAGACCTGACAATTTTGTATTCGGTGAGTGGAGAAAAACTTTAACCTAGTAATACTGAATGAGTAGAGCTTTTTCCGAACAGAAGGAAAGACTGTCTCTCATTCCGAACCTTCCAGGTCAGAGCGGTGCTGGAAACAACTGGGCCAAGGGTCACTACACAGAGGGAGCTGAGTTGGTGGACTCAGTCCTGGATGTGGTCCGCAAAGAGTCAGAGAGCTGTGACTGTCTGCAGGGCTTCCAGCTCACCCACTCTCTCGGTGGTGGAACAGGATCTGGTATGGGAACCCTGCTCATCAGCAAGATCCGCGAAGAGTACCCTGACCGTATCATGAACACTTTCAGTGTGGTGCCTTCCCCCAAGGTAATTTAGCTTGTGATAGAGCATGAGAGTTTTGAGTTTTAATTTTAGTTTCTCTTGCCTTAAGTTTTGCCCTTTTTTAATCATGAGACTGAAGAAAGGTTCTGTGTGTTTTCTATCCTCAGGTTTCAGACACAGTGGTTGAGCCTTACAATGCCACCCTGTCAGTCCACCAACTTGTAGAGAACACAGATGAAACCTACTGCATCGACAACGAAGCCTTGTACGACATCTGCTTCCGCACTCTGAAACTGACCACACCCACCTACGGAGACCTTAACCACCTGGTGTCTGCCACCATGAGTGGGGTTACCACCTGCCTCCGCTTCCCCGGTCAGCTCAACGCTGATCTCCGCAAACTGGCTGTCAACATGGTGCCTTTCCCCCGTCTGCACTTCTTCATGCCCGGCTTCGCCCCCTTGACCAGCAGAGGCAGCCAGCAGTACCGTGCCCTCACAGTCCCAGAGCTCACCCAGCAGGTGTTCGATGCCAAGAATATGATGGCTGCATGTGATCCACGTCACGGCCGCTACCTCACCGTGGCCGCTGTGTTCCGTGGGCGCATGTCCATGAAGGAAGTTGATGAGCAGATGCTCAACGTCCAGAACAAAAACAGCAGCTACTTCGTCGAATGGATCCCCAACAACGTCAAGACCGCCGTCTGTGACATTCCACCCCGTGGCCTTAAGATGGCCGTCACTTTCATCGGCAACAGCACAGCCATCCAGGAGCTGTTCAAGCGCATCTCTGAGCAGTTCACTGCCATGTTCCGTCGTAAGGCCTTCTTGCATTGGTACACAGGTGAAGGTATGGATGAGATGGAGTTCACTGAAGCAGAGAGCAACATGAATGATCTGGTGTCTGAGTACCAGCAGTACCAGGATGCCACTGCTGAAGAGGAGGGTGAATTTGAAGAGGAGGCTGAAGAAGATGCTTGAAGAGAAAGATGTGAAGGTCAAAACATCAACCCCAAAACGAAAAATAATCAAAAAGAAACAACCATAAAAGTAACCAAGGAGCAAACATAGTGTCATTGCTAGAATCAAACTTTAGCATACAGTAGAAATACCTTGTGATCCCCTGCAAATAAAGTTGTCAAATGAAAACTTGTTTTCTTTTCATCAATGCTTGCAAAAAAATGTTACATTTTGTATAAGAACACAATAATTGCAGCACACTGCATTTCAAATCAACCATATTGTTTTTTCTAATGTGAACACTGAATTAAGCCGGTTTGTGGTAGAGGTCACTGATGCATTCATAAGCTGTTTCCTGCAGCTATGAAAAATTGCTCAGTCATTCTATTTTGTTTTGCAGGAATAAGCAGGTTTAATATCTCATACTGAAAGCAATATGATGATTTAGGGCACTCTACCAATTTGCAACATGATAAGCGTCAAACCATTTTTTTCCCCCCCTTGTTTATTCACTACACTAAGCCACATTTCTAACGTCTGAGTCAAACTTAAGAATGTCTGCTGACTGAGCCCTGGCAGCTGGGCCCACAAGCCCCAAGGTTGGCGTGTGGTAACTTAAAGAGAATATAAGCACAAAAGTGGAATAATGATAGTCTTAAACTATGTGAAAAGCAGAACCAATCTCCAGGCCCTTATGTATCATTCTGCTCTTTACATACTTTCACTTGCACATTTTTTTATACGTTCAGGGAATCAGGGCAGTTTTCGTGTCTAGTGCCAAGGATATGAAACTATATTAAAAAGTGAATCAGTATTTTAGCCAAGGTCTGAGCAAAAGTTTTTTTTGTTTTTTGATGAAAGTTGAACCAGTACTCCCCTGGGTCAAGACCACTTACAGTATCCAGACCAGAAATCTTAACAGCAGGACTGCACACATATGCATTATGAACACACTACTTTACTGAATGTTTTGACACATTAATTAAGATTGAGTCAGTTTATTTTAAATGGATTTAGCCACGGTTTTCAGCCACAATGAACAAAGTCATTATTATTTAAAGTAAGGAATTCTATTTCAGTGCTTCATTTTTAAAAACATTACTCCTATAATTCCAACTGATTATATGACATCGTTAATAAAACCTTTCTTTGCCCGTTTATCTACGTTTTATCCACATATTGTAAGCACATAGCACATTCCCATAGCATATAAAGAAAACTGTGTAAGTTTTGAAGACATTTAAACTACCTTGGCTTATACATTGTGAAAGATGAAGGGCTATCTTGGTTGAGTCCAATATGTCTGTACGGCCCCTTTAAGACACGGTTGTTCAGCGTGAAAATATATGACGTCACGAGAATTTTTGGTCCTATCAGTGACTTTTAAAGCGAGACCGAGGTTCAAATGTCCAATGGCAACAGGTTTTAGTATGACTTACAAGTATGTTGGCCAATAACTTCTGGGTACACCGTCTTTGTGGGCGTGGCCAACCTTCTTCAGGATGTGCGCGTAGAGTTTTATTTATCCATGGTCTTTCATGGATGTGATAGTCTATCTCCACTGACTAAACAGAGCAAATCGTGTGAAGGTAGGTGTCAGAACAAAAGTTTTCTTTTTCATATAAGTAAATGCATATATGAATTTAAAATCTAATGCAACCACATTGCAAATTCAGGACAAATTTTGTCATTTAGTTGGGCGCATGGATGTATTGGACGAAACAAGTACGGTCAAGTTACCCGCGTGACGTAACGCGTAAACTTCCGTAATGCGTTTCAGTCTTAACAGACAGCTTGCTTTTTCTTAAAAAAAAAAAACAAAAAACAAAACGTTCACGTGTAAATTAAGATTAATATTTTCTACCCATAAATAAGACGAATATTGACGGTTAAATCTGCCCATATTACCAAGTTGTAATGTTGACTAGCCCAGCGGTTAACGTCTTTTCCGTTTGGTGTTCAGTTTTGTTTTCATGCTGACCGGAAGTGGCATCACTGTCAAGGTGAGATTTTGACAGACATGCCCGTGCACTTTCAATAAAAGTTGTGTAAGCATTGCTCAGCGCCATTAAAGTTAGATTATTGGTACAATATAGATAATGGCAAGTACTCAACGGAAAGTTAAAGCTATTCAGATCATGAACGTTAGCTATGTAGCCTAGCCGCATGGAGTTGCCTAGCAATAGTCTTTCTACGTTACTACAGCTTACGTTTGTCAACGCCTATCTGTCTTTGTTGTCAAGGTAAGTGGAGCAGTATTACCACGTCGCTTAAATATCTGTTTATGTGTTTTAATGTACAACAGTCGTCTCGTCTGTGTGAAGAATGGATGCTACTCAAATGATCAGTGACTCATTCTTGGAGTCAGATGAGGAAGAAAATGAAGAGGAGAATGAAAACAAGGAGAGAAGACCCTTGGCGAAACTGTGTATCTTAAAAAATGAACACATCTCTGAGACAGGTGAGTGGCTTGCTTGCTAATGTTATTACACTTACGGATTGTTAATTTATGCAGAGTCTACCTGAACATATATGTCTTCCAAGATCAGGTCATATCTATATATAGATATATAAAATAATACATATATGTATTTTGTGCTCACGGTGGATGTTCTCTGCTGCCCAGAGTTGCCCCTGTATTTAGGAGACAACGTTTTGGGCCGTGACCCCAACACCTGCACCGTGCTCTTGCCGTCACCCTCAATATCCAAACAGCACGCTACAATCTGTCTTTCTGTCTACGGGAGAAGAGGACGTCAAAGTGAAGAAGACATAGAGGCTTTGGTGTGGGACCAAGGGAGCATGAATGGGACACGCAAAGGCCGTGTAAAGCTGACTCCTAATGTGCGCTATGCCCTCAGTGAGGGTGACAGTTTGATGGTGGCAGACATCCCATGTCAGTATGTCAGCTATGCTGCCGACACAGTCTCTTCTCAAGGGGGCTTTAGGACTCCTGTGAGCAGAAATTCAGGGGTAAAATCCAGGTTGCCAGATGCCTCGGGAGAAAAGGGAGGTGAAACAAGCACAGGCAGCAAGAAATGTGTCAACAGAGGTTTAAAGACAAAGGGGTCTTTACCCGATCTAGAGGACACAAGGAAGACTCCTGTCAGAACCGGTTGCCTGTCCTTTGAGCAAACTCCAATTCAGCCACAGGGGACCCTGGTCCCAGAGTCTGACTCAGACTCAGATGGAGAAAAAGAGGGAAGAGCAGATAGGAGGCGCAAGGCACTAGGTATGTAATGATCTTAACATGTATAGATATAAAGCTCTAACTTTTGTATCAGATCTTACAAGTTCATGTTCATTATCTTTTACAGTATCTGATCCTGACTCCAATAAATTCAGTCCCACCAGTTCAACATTCTCAAGCCCCACAAGCAAATTCGTCCCTGAGAGGTAAATTAGCAACATCTTATTTAAGGATTTTTAAAAATATCTAGATTCATAACAAAGGCATAACCAGTCTGTTAATGTTACTCTTAAAAACAAATTATTACTTATTTCTCTTCTAAATTCTAATGCTTGTCGCCTTGTTTTCCACTGTTTTTACAGTGAGGATGAAAGTCCCATCACACCGTCTGTCTCCACTAAAAATAGCCTTCACAAACATGTCAGCTTCAGCAAAGAGGAGACTGACATAGATGTGTCGCGACAGCAGCTACAGGAAAAAAAGGCACTTGCGATTGAAGACAACAGTGAAGAGGAGGAGGAGAGGGAAGAAGAAAGAGCAGCACTGGAAGGGAGAAAGTCTGAAGAAAGTGGTGAACATGTACCAGTAAAACAGGAAAGCAACGTCAGCCTTACAGTGGGGGAGGAATTGCCTGTATCTGCACTGGCAGTCTCCACAGATGTGATTGCTGCATTTAACATGGACAGTGACACTGATGTGGATGGAGAGGAGGAGGAGGAGGAGGGGGTGGCATCTGCGGATCCTGTGACCTTGGACACAAACCAACAAGCTGATCAGCCACCAAACACAGCCCAGTTTTACATGGACAGTGATACAGATGTGGATGAGGATGAGGATGCCTTAGACAAAGTCCACAAATCTGTGTCTACCTCTGCTGACATCACTAAACCTCACGACTTCATTCCAGTTATTCAGCCAGAGGCCATCACTATGGACAGTGACACTGATGTGGATGATGATGATGCTGCTGTGTTGGACGCTGCTTCAAAGGCAAAACCTGTGTCAATCCAGAGAACACCCACAGTTGATTCTGCTCCTTCAACACAGCTGAAAGATTTCCACCTTGACAGTGACACAGATGCTGATGAAGAGGAAGAAAAGGAATGTGTGACAGTTAACACATCCTCTAAAATAGATGAGACTCCCTCTAGACTAGATATTAAGTCAACTGGGTCTGAATCCACCCCTGCTGCTCCTCACAGCCTCCATCCAGACAGTGACACAGACGATGAAGTAATTCCTGCCCCTGCCGTCAGGGATCCTGCAGTAGACACGAGTGACTCTTCTCTGGTTATACCTTCTGTTGTCACAAACTTGACATTCAATCTTGGTGCTGCGTCTGAAGCTCTCAAGTCAGACTCTGATGCAGAAACAGATGTGGATGAATCCAGCCTGCCCCTTGCCAAGGATGGGGTTGACCCAGCTGGCCTTCATGTGGACAGTGACACAGATGTGGAAGATGATGAGGTGGACTTTACAGGAGCTGGCAAGGCCCCGATTCCTAACCTAAACAGAGAAAATACACCAGGGTTGCAGGGTCCCCTTCTTCAGAACTGCTCTACTCCTGTACAGTTAAAAGGTAATCAGTCAATCAACCTTAAAATAAGAACATAATGGAATGAATGTGAGGCAAGGTAATTTATTTGTTTAGCACAATTCATACACAGATGCAATCCAAAGTGCTTTACAGAGTAAAAACAGAAACGCATCAGAGGTTACAGTTTTACAACAAAAAACATACAGAAAACACATTAAAGGTAGGATGGTTGAAAGAGAAAGTCTATAAAGATCACATATAAGAGACGATAAACAACATAAATCAATAAATATAATCCTATAGGTTTTGGTTTTTTTTTAAAAATTCATGTAGGCTGTAAATAGCAATTATTTTCATTATTGATAATCTACCAATCATGTTTGGTTTTACAAAATGTGTGAAAATGGTAAAAAAGTACTATTATAATTTTTCTATAACCTATTCAAATTGCTCATTTCTTTTGCCCAATAGTCTAAACCCCAAAGATGCTCAGTTTTTTTGTCATGTATATGAAGCTGGAACCCAGAAATGTCGAGCACCTTTAATTGAGAGATGATAAAAACGATCAACTTGTCACCAATTAATTATCTATAGATTGATTAATTGACCAGTTGTTGCAGCTGTAGAATAAATGACACTTGTTTATTTATATTATTGTGTCAGGGTCTTGTTGTCTTATTGTGGATGTATTTAGACAATACTGTCAACATTTGTTTAGCTTTAAAAAAAAATCTTCTCATTTATTCTAATTCAAGAAAACAGTATCAACAGTTCAAAAAACACTGATAAACAAATTACCAATACTGTATTAGTATTTCACAGTTTTACAGTTGAAACAATTGCAGCCTCCCGACGAGTATGATGTAGATGTATCATAAAGCCTATACGTTTTATTGACAAAATTAGCCTTGTCATATTGCAGTGGGCTCTTTATACTATAGCTTTTCAGTTTCAGGTATGTATTGCAGAGATTCAATGATCGACTGAAAGCTGTACCTACAGGCAAAAATGTAAATATAAAATAAAGTAAACACAACAATATATACTATAACTACACACGTTACAGGCACTCGAAACAGAAAGTGGTCAGAATTTCTGCTTTCCAATGACTTTAGCAATCAGGATTTGCTGAAAAGGATAAATTTTCCAAATATTAAAGAGAAACTAATGAACTAAACCGTTTAAAGTGGAACAGCTTCTCATGTTGAAAACACATCATGGCCTCTTTGATCCACTTGTATAACTTTTTTGGCTATTTGGAACTTCTTTTTTTTTTAAAGGTATTTTTTCGGCCTTTTGTGCCTTTTATTACCTTTATTAGGGCAGGACAGCTGAAGAGTGGACAGGAAACAGGGAAGAGAGAGGGGGAATGACGTGCAGCAAAGGGCCACAGGTGGAATCGAACCCGCGTCCGCTGCGGCGAGGACATAGCCTCTGTATATGGGGCGCCTGCTCTACCTACTTAGCCACCGGGCACCCCTGGAACATATTTTTTGACATGAGGTATAACTCTGTTTCATGTTGTTTGGTTCCAGGAGAACAAAGGGAAGAAATGGAGACCCAGGCATTCCTAAGTCCCCTTTCAGGGCCATCTGGATGTGAGTTATTTATATTTAATACAAACTTGATCATGAATTTCTGTCTGACACTAGGTGTATTAGATGAATATATATGTATATTTTACCACTGCACAAACTTCTTTATTTTTATCCTTTTCAAGGCGCTGTAGCCCCAGCTCTAAGATCTAAATCATTGTCTTCCTGCCCAGACATCCAAGGGGATGAGGACTTTGTTGTGGCAGAGACACAGTCCTTCATTCTTCAAAACAGAGACTGCCAGGTCAATCCACCGGAGGACCACACCATGGACCAAACCCAAGCTTTTGTCTTTGAGTCTTTTGGTGATAAAAAAGGTGAGCAGTCCAGCAGAGGAGGGTCTTTCCAGCTGGGATTGTCTGACAGCAGCCACCTGCGGGGTCCGGCCCAAGCTCTAGCCATGGAGAGCACCCAAGCTTTTGTCTCTGTGGAAGGGGGTGTGAATCTGGAAGATACCCAAGCATTTACAGCTGTAGCAAATGCAGATAGATCCTCCTTAGAAAATGAGTCAAATCTTGAGGCTACACAGGCTTATGGACTGAAAGAACCCGCAAAATGTTTAATATCTGAAAAAGAAAGCAAAGTAGATTTGGCCCTAGAAGCAACGCAGGCATATATTTCAGAGCCTTGCGGTGATTCAGAGGATCAAACAGATGACGATGAGAGGAAAAATATTGCTTCTGCTGAGACTCAGCCTTTGGACTTCCCCGTCTCGTCTACTCTTGCCACAGCTGAAACCCAACCAATGTCTGCCTTTGAGGAGGAGGAGAGTTTAAATAAAGAATATCCTGTTTCCTCTGTGCTACAGGTTAAGCCAGGAACACAGAATGACACAGAAGGGAGAAAAGAACATGGAGAGGAAGCTCAAACTCAAGAGAGGCCCCTAATTAATGCTCTGTCTGTAGCTGAAACTCAGCCAATGCTTGCAAGTGACAACGAGGAAGATGATGAGGAGGACTTAATTCCAGGTTCACGGAAACCAAAGCCACAACCCCTCACTAGTTCTGAGTTATTACTTGTTGAAAACCAGCCCATGCACATCCTTGTTGATGAAACTCAGCCAATGAGTACAGGTGGAAATGAGGAAATTCAGAGTCCACGAAAAAGAAAATCAAAGAAAGTCTGTCTTGAAGAAGATCAGGCACAATCTCTCACAAACTCCGACCTCTCTGCTGTTGAAACTCAACCAATGGATACAGGTGAACATGAAGAAAGTGATGAAGAGGACTCAATTCCAGGTCCACGGAAAAGAAAAGCAAAACCACTGCCACTGGAGGAAGAGTCAACACAGTCCCTCACTTGTTCTGAAGTCTCCGTTGCTGAGACTCAGCCCATGGCTACAGGTGGAGGTGAGCAAAGTGATGATGAGGACTCCGTTCCACTTCTGCGTAAAAGAAAAGCAAAACCACTGCAAATTCAGGAAGAAGAGACACAACCGCTCATAAATTCTGAGGCCTCCACTGTTGAAACTCAGCCCTTCGAAACAAAAAAGTGCCAGCAGCCTCAGAAGGGAAAGGAGGAACAATCTGAAGCAGGACCCAGTGGCATCACTACCACAGCTAAAAGAGGGACAAGGGCAAGATTTAGAGAAGGGGAGAAGCAGGC